>PVHY01024291.1:0-19817 GCA_004024945.1 Uropsilus gracilis
CCCCCCCCCCACAGCACATGGGGGGTGGGTGAGGGGATGGAGGGGCACACGGCACACAGATGGGGTAGGGGTGGGGGCAGGACAACTGAATTCAAAACTGAACCGAAGAAAGGGAGGGAAAACAAATAAAAAACAAAATCCACAAATGTCATTAGATACCAAAATCAAAACAATGCCTGAACTCCTGGGGAACTGACATTTTTCTGTTAACATTTTTCTTGCTTTGTTTTCCGGCCCTGAAGAGACCTGTGGAGCTGTCAGTAGCACCCGACTGTCTTTCTGTTTCTCTCTTTTCTTTTTTCTTTTTTTTTTTTAAGTTCTGATTTTTTTAAGTCCCTCTTGGTTAACGTCCACTTACCAATAAAGTGGCACTTCCTCCTTTAGTAGGTAAGGTGTGTAAGAGAAGGGAAAAGTGTGGTAGCATAAGTTCATCATTAGATTCACAAAAAATGCAAGAGAGATAGAGAGAGAGAGAGAAAAACGCAACCACCCCCTTCTAGGCCTAGCGGAGGCCACTCTGCCTCTGGAGGAAGGGCGGGCAGTGCCCAGCTCCTGGGAGCAGGCACCTCTCTGGTGACCGCTGGATAGAAATGTCAAATGTTTTTTCCAAAAACGGAGTTAGGACACAAGGTTTGGGATCCAGAAAACCAAAGAGA
Organism: Uropsilus gracilis; assembly: GCA_004024945.1. NCBI lineage: Eukaryota > Metazoa > Chordata > Mammalia > Eulipotyphla > Talpidae > Uropsilus > Uropsilus gracilis. The sequence goes on from PVHY01024291.1 coordinate 657, forward strand.
GCCTGGCCAGGAACCAGGGGTCCAAGAACGTGCCACTACCTTGCTAAGTGATCCTAATCACGTCACTTTCCCATTCTGGGCCTCAGTTTCCTTTCCAAGAAATGAGAGGCTGGGTTTTGCTTCCTGATGTCCCTTTCGGAACAAATATTCTAGGATTCTCCATGTACTTGTGACTACCCTCCCCATTCCCCTCCCTCCATAGAATTGACCCCTCCCCCAGTTCTTGGCCTCCTTCAGTAACAGTTGATTTCACTGTTTATAAGGCTGACCCCTACCCCCACATCCCAGCCCCAATCACCAGCATGAGCTTGACCTTGACCTTGGTTTTAGATTCAATAACCTCAGTCTGGGCTCTATAACCTCGGTTTTTATCACAGAACGAGACTCTAGCAGCCCCTCAAAACTGTTTACCGAGGAAGGAAGATGCCCTTAAAAGGGCTGGCACCAAACCAGGAGTCCTAGGAGGGGGGCAGGGTCTGGGTCAAGGCTCTTGGGAGAACAAAACCAGCTGCCACCCTTTAGAGCACCTGGCAGAGACTGGCAAGAGCCTGGCATGGTTTTCTTGGCATGGCCCTAGGTGCTCCCTGGAGGGGGCAAGGGCTTCTCTGGGCAAGACTGGAGCCAGCCTGGATTTGGATCTGGAGCAAGAAGTCAGCCCATTGGTGGAAAAGAACAGCCAGCTCATCTCGGAGGCTGACACAGCCAATGAACTTTGGCTACAGCAGTGAGAGCATCTGTTTAGAGCCAATCGGGCCCTGACAGAGTCTGGTGTTTCTGGGACAGAGGCAGCATAGGTGGGCAGAGAAGATACCGCTGGTGTCAAGGCAACATTCTGAGCACCCCAATTCTCCTATCATCAGTTACCTCACACCCTCAGCTAGGAGACATGGGGGCTGGATTGTTGAGCCATGGTCCCTCTGAGATGGCAGTTCCATTCTCAATACACATCACCCTGGGCTCCTCTAATACACACCCCACCACCCCAGAAGTGGCCAATACCTCCTAGCGCCCAGACCCCAGCACTTGGTTTTATCATTCAGCAACCTTTTCTCTCCAGAGGGGGAAAATGAGAAAGAAATCTGCAGAATCCTCAGATTTTTGGTCTATCCCCAGATTGTCAGCGACTGTAAAGTTGAACTGATACTAGATGGGGCCTTGGAGGCCTGGCAGCTGATGCAGAGTAAACCATGCCTGAGGGAAAGCGGGGCCCGACCTTTATGAAGTTTTGCTTGTACATCGACCAGGGGGACAGCAAGACAAGCAGGCAGAATACTGCCTGTGACCCTACTAGACTTGGGTATCAGAACCTGGATGTGAATCCTGCCTTCAGTCAGGATCGTGGGTCTGAGCAGTTAGTTCTGACTCCAGTGGAAGGCCAGTAGAGGAGGAAGAAGACCAGGGGTCATGCTGTTCCTTCCCATAGGCACTGTTGGGTACTCTCTATTTCCCACTGTCTTAGATCGGGAGTATTAGAAACAAAAAGGGAATGGGTTGGGTGGCTAACCATCCCCTGCATGCTGCTGCCCCCAACCACTGCCCTCCAGGCCCCTGGAACAGAGTCCCTGTGCTCATCTGGATGCTTCTTGCCTGTCTTGAAGTCTAAACTTTTCCCCTTTCCCCTCTCACCTCCTCCAAGGCAAGGCCTGCCAGAGTCCAAGATGATAGTGGCAAGATGAACAAAACTCAGAAACAGCCCTGAGCTAGTTTGCTGAGACATTAAAGGATGTAACCTAACTCTGTGGCCTCAGTTTCTCCATCTGTAAAATGAGAACTAACTGGGATCTTTGCTGAGTGAGCCTGCATAGGATGGAAAGATACTTTTCAGAGTACATGGACTCATGTCCCTTGCAGACAATTGGTCAGAGTAGTACGGGGAAGACCGAAGTGCCAGGGAGTGTCTCCCAAGTGCCAGGGTGGCAGAGAGGGGAGCTAGTGCTGATATGTAGGATGGCAGAGTTTTCCCTGGGGGAAGATTTCTAGGCCCGACTTCACCCTCACCCACTTATTCCTTCAGCATTACCATGATAGTGATCTCATCATCACCAGATGATGAGCCTCAACCTCAGCTTGGGGGACCCATTCATCCCAGCAATTGAGCCTAGACCATGGGATTCCATAGCTGGATGGGATCCTCAAACATCTTGAGAGCCTGCTCTTGTGATCCCTGTGATTCCTTCCCCTTGTCTGGATGTTCTCTCTCCCTTCCTCAGCCCCTCTGCCTCATAGCCAGGCTCATGTCTGTGACCCTCAAGCCTCATCCCACAGCTACTTATGTAAGGAATTTGTGAGGAAGGGAGGTAAGGAAGAGAGTAGTCAGGACAGGTGCTCACTGCATCTTGACACCTTAAGGACAAGAACAATGAACTGTGGGATGCTTTGCCTTGTTCCCCCAGGGCTCAAACAATAACCCCTCTAACTTGGCATTTGAGGACCCCCATCAGGGGTCTTTTCTGACCCCTGAGAACAGGGCCACCACTCCCCCAGCAGACTAGGACAGTCTCCTCAGTCAGACCAGTGATGCTTTCTCTTTCCCTGAAAATGTCCTTCAAAAACTTCCCAGCACAGCCTAGGGTTGAAGAATGTTCTAAGAGACTCCCCAGGTTCTGCCTGGTAGGTCAACATGCAGGCAGCTGAGGTAACTAGTGGGGTCTTCTCTCTCCTATGCTGAGGGTACAGGCCCACTCAGGCCTCATAAAAGGTTCAGATGCCAAATATCTGTGCTTTGCCCAGGTTGGGAAGGAAACAGTTTAAAGGACAGGGCTGGGGTAGTGTACCCCTGACTAGTATCCTCAGTACAGCTGGATGAACCCGAGTCCCAGGACCTAGACCTGGTTCTAGCCCAATACCCTAGATCCTGGTCCTCCTGGAAAGTTCTGCGCCAAAGGGTCACAGTAAGCTCAAATTTGGAAGATGGAAGGATGCTGAGGAATTGAGGGAGCTCCTGTCTGGACTGGATAGTCATGCAGGAGGGAGGTACCTGTGACCTGAGTGTCCCCAGCAGCCTACCCCTTGCTCTATAGGGACCTTGCTACTTAGGCCCTCAAAGTCCAGTGCCTGTTCCTGGCCAGATCACCCTTCCCCCAAAGTTCAAGTACCACTACACCCCAAAGATGCAGCTGTGAAGTTCAACCTTGGTGCCAGCTGCTGCCCCAGAGTGCTGCAGCTCCCACCCTAAAGCTCCACTTGTGGCCAGGGTTGGATCCAGGGGAGCCCAGAAGTCCCAGGAGGGAGGGATGAGGGACGGGGCTCCTTCTCAGACCTGACCTCCACCAGGCTTCCTCCAGAGTCTGGAGGCCAACAGGTCTAGGACAGGCCCCTCCACCACTGTGCATTGCCCAAGTGGCATTGAGGGCTGGCAGGGGTGAGAGGGGAGGGGCTCAGCAGCTATTCCAGAGAACAAAAATCAAATTGGCTCAACCGCAGCATACAGTTCAGGAGGGAACACAAACTCAGAGTGCTAAACCACACAGAAATGCATTCGGACAACAAAATGAGAAAGAGAGGGAGTGAAGGGGGCTGGGGGTGAGGGTGGGGATGGAGAGGAAGAAGGAGGAGCAGAGCAGGTGAAAAGGCGGGAAGAATGGGCCAGAAAAGTTGTCAGGGAACATCAAGAAAACCAAAAGACAAACCAGGAAACACAGCTTTGAGCTCATTTAGAGAAAATGCAAGTTACAAATGAGTAGTCACTAAAATAAAGAAAGAAAAGGGAGGGGGAGGAAACCAACCAGAGCAAGATTGAGAGAAAGAGAGAAAGAAAACCACATTCAAACCAAGCAGAGTGGCGGGGCTTATCTGGAGATGGGAGCGAGCGCACAGCTGAGCCAGGATACCTACCTTCTCAGTGGTCAGGGACGGGAATGCAATAATAAAAAAAGAAAAGAAGGTCTCCGCATCGGGAATGCAGACTGGGACAGACAGTGACTCGAAGCTCGGTTCCCCCTCTGAATCAGCTCCTGGGCAGCCAGTGTGGCTTTCAGGTCTAGCCCAGGGAGGGGAGGGGACCTGCCCAGCCAGTTCTGTTTGTTAGCTTTAAACCCACAGGCTCCAATGGTCCAGCTCTCCTTAACTCTTTAAACAACAGAAAACCTCCAGAGGGCATGCAGGAAGCAGCTGACAGAAGCAGAACCACAGGGTGGGGGGCTACAGGGACTGGCAGCATGGGGAGAGGCCTGTGTTAGGGGAGAGAGATGGAGAGGAAGGGAGAAAGAGAGACACGGGGAGAGAGACAGAGAGACGGGGAGAGACAGAAGGACAGAAGGAGAGAGAGAAAGGTGGACCCAGATGGAAGAGAGCAAAGCTGTTTAAACAAGGCCAGTCAGAGTAGACAGATGGGGTGGAGGAGGGCTGTGCATTTAAAAGGGAAGGCAACAGCAGTTTCAATTGAATGGAGGGTTGATCCTATCTCATCCTTTTCTCCAGCTTCAGCATCCTTTTTTTGCAAAATTCATTCCTCCTGCGAGGTACAGTGGCATGTACCTGTAAGCGCCAGCCTATGGAGCACGGCTGGGGTTGGGATCGCGGTTCAAGTCCTGCCCGGGGCAACACAGTGAGACCTAGCTCCAAAAATACAGCTGGGTGTGGTGGCGCGCACCTGTAATCCCAGCTACCTGGAAGCTGAGGCTGGGGATTGCTTGAGTCTGTGGTACCCCGGGCAATGTGAGCTTGCGGTTCCATGGGCAAAAATAGTGAGACCTGGTCTCAAAAAAAAAAAAAAAAAAATTCATTCATCTTTTGCCTCCTGGCTTCCTCCTGGAGGAAATGTCAAGGTGTCCCTCCCATTCTGTTGTTCCACTCCGATGAGGTCACTGCTGTCTGGGGGTAGGGAAGGGAGCACCCCAGGTACCTCCTCATGGGGTCACTTGAGCCAAGGGCAGGGGCCCATGAGAGCCCCGGGTTCTTGCTCATACACCTTCTCTGCCACCCTCACTGATGGCGCCAGGGCAGGTGGTCCCACTACTCAGGCTGAAACCCTGGATGCCCTTGCTTGCCAGAGTGCCTCAAGGAGGATGCGCTCTTGGAAACCAGAAAGAGGTGGGCACAGGTCCAAGTGAGCATGCTCTTGCAGGAGACCTCCTGCTTAGCAGTTTACTCTCATCCCACATTGGGTGACCTTGTGGTTCCTTTCCCCTGTGCGTCACTACTTGGTTCCCCGATTATATATGAACTGTGAGAGCTGAGGGTTCCCTGAGTCATGGAATGAGCGAACACAAAGAGTGGGTTTGCATAACACAAGGCCCACCTTATCCTGGTCTGAGTGTGGGCCAATTCCAGTGCTGGGGACTGAGAGCTGGGAGCACTCCATGGACATCTGGAGGGGTCCTGGCATCCCTGCCAAGACCTCTTCCCCTTGCTGAGGGTCCTGGAGTGTGCTCCCTATGTACTATCCACCCCAAACCTGGCAGTGGTAGGGTCTCTTGGTTAGAGGCCTGGGGTATTATTCTGGGTCTATCTCTAAAAAGCTATGTGACCTTGGTCTGAACCACCTCAGTTTTCTCTGAGCTGGAGTTTCCCTCTGTAAATGGCAGAAGCCAGATCCCTTTGGGGTCTAGCACCGACCCGGGGCAGGACAACAGAGATGTGTTGGCAGCCACCACCTGCTGACCTCAGTCCCAATACCAGGATGGAATTTTTCTCTAGCCTGGGAGCATCTGGCTTTGAAGCACTCATGTGAGCTAAACACTCTCAGATGACTTCAGGTCTCTCCTCAGGGTCACCTGAGGATCTGAGGCCTGGCATGGGAAGTATAGAAGGTTCTAAGCAGCCTGACCCCATCGTGGCCAGCTACATCACTCTAGACAGAACTGAGGAGACACGGGAAGCTCCCTGAACTTTCCCCTCCTGGGACCTCCAAGCTTATCCCCTAGGTTCTTTAAAGATGGATCTTGGAGGCATGACCCCCACTGCTTTTGTTAATTTAAAAATGGAGATAATTTCAGCGGGTGCCCCCGAGCTGAGGAGAGGGCTGGCTGCAGCCGCAAACTTGGCAGGAGATTTTGGCATGGGATCCATTTTTTAAGAGTTATCTTCCCTTTTAAATTCTGATTACAAAGGGAAAAAAGAGGTCTATAGAGAAATGTATATGATTAATGTTCATTTGAGATTCAAAACCATCTCTGCATTAGGAGGGGAGGGTCCCACAGTAACACACACAAAAGCAAAATTCTAGAACAACACAGAAGAGGGGGGAAAACCCAGAGAGATAGTTTGCATTTCTGTACATTACAAAAGGGGGAAAAAATAAAACAGGAGAGGAAAAGAAAATACAAACAAAAACAAAATAACAGGAAAAGTCCCAAAGCTCCCCCACCCTCTTCCCTTGCCGGCTAAAGGAGAAAAGGAATCACAAATATTACCACGTTTCAAATGGGAGGCTAAAAAAACAAACAAAAACATAGACGGGATTAAAAAACCGTGAGCTTTTTTCTTTTTCAGTTTGTTTCTCTCTCTCTCTTTTCTTTTTCTTTTCTCTTTTTTTTAAGGCTAGCGTCCAAGAATACCCACCTCCCGGCACCTTTCCCCAAAGACCTTTTCTGTTTGGTGAATGATCAAGTCCAGATAACCCTCCCCCACAAGCTCCCATCTCTGGAGGTGGGCACAGCTAGCCCCCTGTCACCCTCAGGCTGGACAGTCCAGCACAATTCAGTTAGGTGAGAAACCTAGGATGTTCTGAAGCCCCAGCTCTCTTAGAGCCCAAAGGATAGGGAGTGGACTTGGGCCCTGGGCTGTGAAAGGAGTAACAAGGAGCTGTCTCCTAGGAAACTCCCAGGGCAATGCCAAACTGGAGTCCCATTTTAGGAGGGACACAGGTCAGGGTGCTGCCGAGGTTCCTCCCCAGGTCAGCAGTGAGGCCACCTGCCCTAACTGCTCTCTCCTCAGGTCCACCTAGTTCTGCGACCAATCCGTTTGCACAGGACCCCTAGGAGGTGTGCTGCTCAGGTTTCCAGGGCCAGGAGGGGAACAGAAATGAGAAGGGGCCTCCTTTGGTGCCAAGACCCTGGCTTCAGTTCATCTCCAAGAGGATGTGAAGTTGCCCTGAGCAGGTGTTTGGTGCTGCTGCTATGGCTAGCTCCTGGAGTGGGAGATGGATAATCTCGTTTGTGGGTTTGCCCTTTCTGTTGCTGCTCACAGCTACCCCTGCGTGTCCTCTCTTACCTCCAAGATAGATCTCGGGACCTGGATGTGAGTCCTGCCCCCCACCCCCACCTGGTGGTGCCTTGGAGCTCGGAAGTTTGGTGCCCTATTCAGGTGGGTGGTCTAGGGATTGGGAATGCCCTTAAATAGAAGTTAACGGAAAACCTTTTGTCAACTACCCTTGACTTTCCTCGCTGAGTCAGCTATGGGAGTAAGGGTGTTTGAGAAAAGAAAGGGAGTGAAAAGAAACAGCCAAAAATCAAAATGAAATTGACCAACACGTACATGTTTGCTGCTGAGACTGAGGTCTGGGGAGGGGTGGCTCCCCCTGCTGAGGCTGCTTCTGGTCTGGGGAAGGATCTGCAGACCTGCCCACCCTAACTCCATGCCCATCTAGGGCCTCTACCTAGTGCTGCAGCAACTTTCCCTGAGGGGCCTCTCCCCTGCCCTCTCTGTCGATGGACATGGGGATGTGGGCCTCCCCAGGGGCCCATCGTTGGCCTCCCTCCCCAGCCTAACTTATCCAGCTACCAGTTCCCATCGCCAAAGCTCTAGGGGGCTGAGTTTCTCTGGAGGGTAGGTGGGGACAGATCTTGAGGTGGTGGGGGTGTGCAGTCTTGAGGGTGCGGTGAATGCCCTGGGAAGTATATTAATAAGGATGCCTACGGGAATGCAAGTGCAGGAGTGTGGCCAGTGCTAGGGGAGGGCACCTCTGAACCTGGCAGCGCTTTAGAAATGCATCTCTGGATCTGGGAGGGGTCTGAGAGGGGTGGGCCCCATCCAGAAGGGTGGCGAGAGGGAGGGCCCTGGAGACTGGGAGAGGCCTGGGTGGTACAAGAGGCTCAGCACCAGAATGACCCTGTCTCTTGAATCCTGTTCTGACTCTGACCTCTACCAACCTCCCATTATGTCTTGGGGGAGGGTGGCAGGAGACCCTGGTTCTCCCACAGCTCCGTACCCAACTGGCTGGGTCCTGTCATCAAGCCCTCTCGTCAGTGTAACCACGCTCAGGCCTGGCCCTGAGGCCTTACCCTGACACTCGGGACAGGTAGGCACAACAACCAAGCACTGCCTGCCGCTCATGTGCAGAGAGGGTGCCCGGGGAGGAAGCCGTGGGCCCCTTACGCACTCACGGACCCTGCCCTGAGAGCCAGCACAGCGCAGCCCGGCAGCGCGGGAACCCTTTGCAAAGCGAAGAGTACGTACATCCGGCGGGCTGTGAACCGAGCCCGGTCGGCCCCCTGGCGCTCCACTCCGCTGCCTGCTGCCACCGTTCTGCTGGGGCGACCCCCATCCGCTGCCACCTGATGGGGAAGGCGACCGGCTGCAGCTGGACCTCTGGCTGCCCATCCTCCGTCCGTCTTCTCGGTGCTTGGGGCTCAGTCTGGGGGGGGGAGGGGCAGGGAACATGGCGGGAAACGGTGTGGAAACCTTTCTCTGCAATCAGCCGCTGGCCCCACAGAAAGAGCAGCCCTAGCCACCTCTCCTCAGAGGGAACCCTGTATTTGGAAGGCCCCACAGCTGTCTCCTCACAGTCCTCACAGCTGTCTCTGTGACAGGTTGGGGCGCCCTGGGGCGAGGGCAACAGCTCTATTTCAGGACATCCCGGCAAAATCCCACCACTGGCTAATTGCTGTTGTGCTCCCCAGTCCAAGCGCCCCAGTTCTTGGTGTTGTCTACAAATTCCTTTCCCCTCCTCAGCCAGCAGAAAATTAAGCCCAACGACATGGAGGCCCCCACCACCAGGACCTACCTGCTAGGTGATCTGGAATCACTGTAGTGAGAGGAGAGTGAGGGGCTGTGGGAGCTGCCACTGCTGTGGCGATGGGACCGACAGCCGGGGGACTCTGCATGTGGCCTAAGAAAGAAATCAGCCTGTACTGAGTTCTGCAGCCCCCCACACCCGGGTCCCAGTGAGGGCCTGATGGGAGCCTCTGCCAGCTAACTTCCCCCAGCCTTTGTGAAAAACCCCACAAATTCTGTCCCTATGACCTCACCCCCCCCCCCCCCAGCTGGTGCTCTTCTGACCTGGGGGAAGGGACTGTGACCAAAACGAAGCTCTAAAGGACCTGGACTGACCACGGGAGGTTTGGCTTCCTCTCTGGGTCTGAATTTTTCCATCTCAGCAGGGTCACAAAGTAAATGCTCTCCAAGGGCCTGATTCTCTGGTTCTAGAAGGTCAGGCTTTTGCTGTGAGCAGAAGGGGAGAGGGCTGAAGGGCTGGAGAGTGGGGAAGGGTGTTCACCTTTTCCTCTCTTTGTTCTTCTCTTTTCTTTTGCTCTTGGGGCTTCGAGATCTGCAGAAAGCAAAGGCTAAGGTGACAGCACGGCCTGAGCCCTGGGCTGCCAGGGGCAGTGGGAGAGGGGGGGACTTTGCGCCCCAGAACCTGGTGGGGCCCAGATGTGGACCTGAGATGGGGTCCTCTCTGGGGCCCAAGCCTCCATGCTGTGAAGGGCTTGCCCAGCCCTACCTACTATCTTGACCCCTTTCACTTGGCCAAAGTTGGTTCCTTCTGCGCCCTGGACATCCTGGCCCAAGGTCACCTCCAACCTGGGTCCTAAGTGCTACTCCCTCTGGTACTGAAACAGGCGATGTGGTCACGACCCCAGACGGAGAAGTGACTCATCCTTTCTTTCTGGAGGGCCGGGTCTTGCTGTTGAGTCACCAGGGTGAAGACGGCCCCTCCACACTTCATTGTGTCTCCTGTGCTCCGGGTCCCCTCAGATTCGGTCCTCTGGGCAGAGTCCAGGCCTTCTGTGCCTTCTCAGACCATGGCCTGGGCCTGGGTCTGCCTGCCAGAGCTTTGGGAAAGCAATGCTTTCCCTCGGGCATGGTCTCTCTGCTTTGGGTGATGGCTTGGGGTCTCCATCTCACTCCTTGTGGTTCCCTGGGCAGCCCAGCTCCTTCTGCCTTTGAGAAAAATATTGGGAAGTTCTATTCATTCCCTAGGCCTCTCAGTTTCTGCTCTCTGGTGCTACCAGATTCCAGCTCCGTCCTCCAGGGGTGAGCAGTCTTCCTTCTGATCACATAGAGGTGGTACTAGGGAACTCTGGAATACACTTTGCACAAGAGCAGAGTGAGAGGCAGGCAGGTCTGAAAGGTCAAAGGTTTTGGGTCCTACAAGCCATGTTGCCTGCTTTGAGCCCAGTCTCCTCTACTGAAACAGTCTCCTGCGCACCTCCAGCTCCCCAGGACTGACACCTGCCAGAGGGCTTGAGCAAGCTGATGGTGACCACTGGGGGGCAGCAGGGACCCACCTGGTCCATATGGGCCAAGGGAGATAAAGGGGAGAAGGGAGGGTAGAGGAGCTGAGTTAGGTGTTTATTTAGCTCCCCCAAGCCTGCAAGTTGACATGGGCAACTTTCCAATACAGGGACGGGCTGGGGGCTCTGGGCCTCCTCAGGTCTCACTTGGATGCCAACTGTAGGCATGTGACTTGTGACTGCCACCATTGCCACCCTTCTTCCCCCCCCCATCCCTTCAAGCCTGCCTTTCCCTTGCCCCAGTCCATCCAGAAGAAATCATGGTCTTTCTCTGAGTCCCAAGCTGATTCCCAGCAACTTCACCTCTTCCTGCTCTCAAAGGCCAGTCAACAACCTGGCAGTCAGGTCTGCTGGGGGTCTGGCATCCGAAACTTCACCTCTAGTTACAGCCTACCCACCCTTCTCCCCCCACCCCCACCGGAGCCTCCCTCACTTATAAAGGTCCTTCTGCCTGGCATGCCCTTTCCCTGCAAAATCAGGGTCCTGATGGTTTGCCTCGCCAACTGGCACCTCCACGGTCAGCAAATTCTTGCGGTGCCCATGTTAAGGCTGGCTCATTGGGCAGGCATGGGTTGCAAACAGTTGGCTTTCCTCTCCCCCCCTCCTGTCCCCTGCCTGTTCTGGGAAGGTGCTCCTGGAGTGGGAAGGGTAGCACCCTCACAAGCCTTGGTCCCTGCAGGGGACATCTGTCCACATCCTCCAGTGATGCCTCCCAGGGCACGGCTCACCTGTGCCGCCTCTTCCTCCGGGACCCAGAATCAGACCTGTAAGGCCATAAAAGGGTTCTCAGGAGCCGGCCTGGGGTGACTTGGGATGGTCTGGGGATACCAGCGGCCACAGCCCTGGACCTGGCCCCACAAGTGAGTGGAGGCCCCAGGGGCTTGAGGGTACCTGTCTCGACGGTGCTTCTTCACACTCTTCTTTTTCTTGCGCAGGGGTGAGGAGCTCCCACAGCTGTGGATACAAGGGGGTAGGGTTAGTGAACTGGGGTCCTGGGGTGGGTGGGGGTGCTAGTAATGACTGGGGCAGCCTGAACTGGAAAGGAGATTCCAGGCCATAAAGCCATGAAACTGCCCATTGTAGAGTTATACCAAGTGAGCTGAGACCCCCTGCCCCTTCCCAAGAGCACTGCCCTAGTGGCTTCAGTCGCTGCCCGGCTCCCTTGGCATTGAACTGCTTCAAACCCAAAGGTTAGAGGTGCTAATGGTGGGACTTCTGGCCCTTGTGGAGAAAAGCAGGATGTTGGTGGTGCCTGGGTCCAGGCTCTGAGGTGGCAGGCCTCCTGCCTCTGGGAGGATGGCACCAAGTCTCACCACCCACAGACATCAGCCCTTTGCCCCCTACCAGGCCCTGTCTGCCTTTATCACTGACCTGCACTCCGAGTCTAGTCTCCTCTTTTTGCTGAAGGTCAAGGGAGAAAGGACAGACAGATGGACGCAGTTAGCTGGGAACCCTGATGTTTCCCAGGGTCTCACTCGGGACAGAAAGGAAGACATAAGAGATGGGGATGGGCAGGGGAGACCCAGCCACCTCCCTCCCCCCAGGCCACTGGCTTGAGTGGCCTGGTTCCTGTGGTGCTGGCTGGGGCAGCTGAGGGGGCCAGGGGCTAGGGAGCAGGTGCACAGCAGCAACTTGAGGGGGTGGGGGGATGGGAGGATGGGGGGCGTATGAGGGGGCTTGTGAGGGGGTTTGTGAAGGCCCACGGGGGCTGGGCTAGAGAGGCTCAGCCAAACAGCCACACAGCCCAGAATGAGGGGTGGGGGCTGTGTGAAGGGGACTGTTCAGCGAGGGCAGTTCTCTCTGGTGCTCAGAGAGTCCATTCTCTCAGAGGGGGCCCACCACACCCCTCCCAGCTGGCCCAGCCCCTCCCAGGGCGCTCTCACCGGCTTCTCCGGTGTCCCCCTTTCTTCTTCTTCTTCTTCTTGGGAGGGGGTGACGCTGAGCTGCTGGACCAGTGTTTGGTCCTGGGCAAGAAGGGACAAGGTGGGGAGCTGAGGGAAGGAGAGGAGCGGCCTCCCCCCCTCCCCCAGCCACAGAGGCCGCTGACCTGTACCCCCGCTGGCCACGGTAGCAAGCAGCTGGGCAGTCGCAGTCCACCGGGCCGTCGTCGTCGTCCTCGAAGGGCCGGTATTCCAGGCCTGGCTCCAAGCCCTCGGTCAGCCGCGGGGTTTCTGCCACACTGTGGGCGAGAGGGAGGCTCATCACAGGGCAACCAGGGGCAGGGCTGCAGGCCATGGGGTCTGCAGCACAACCCCTGGGAGGTCAGGCGGAGATTTGGGTGATGCAAGTGGGGTTTCCCTAACATACCTCTCGGCCTCAACAGTGCCATATTTTGCAGGCGAAAAGAGGGCGCTGGCCTCCCCCCATCTCAATAAGTTCCGTCTCCTCATTAAACCCTGCCACTACTGACTCTCAGAGGGACCCCTTTTATCAGTCCCTCTCCCCTTTATCTCCACAGTCCTGGTCTGGACTCCCCTCTGATGCCTCTGCTCCACTCATCTCTCCAGGCCCCCTTTGCCCTCACTGAGGCCCCTCCCGGTCTCCCTCTGTGACCTGGCTCCCCCTCCATGATATCTGGCTGTCTCTAATCCGCTGTCCTATCCCTGAGCCCCCTCCCTCTCAGAGTGCCTCCCTCTCTGCGCCCCTCCTTCCTCAGCCCAGGCTGACTCTCTAAAATATTCAGAGCCTCTCCAGTCCTCCTCATGCAGCCTCCCTGGAGACCCTGCTCTTCTCTGCTGCGGCCTGTTATCAATCACTGCCCAGTGGCAGCCATGCGAGGACCTCAGCACTTTGCTGCTCCCCATCCATCTTGCAGAGCTCGGCCTGGACGGCCACATCCTGTCCCTGCTCCTGGCCCAAGAGCCCAACCTTCTTCTGCCACAGATGTTTGCTCCCTGCAGGGACTTGGCAGAGTGATGCTTTTTTTTTCCTAGAGGCAGCTGGGCTTACGGCCTGAGTTTTGAAGCTACAGACGAGCTTTCATCATGCGCTGTCCCTGAGTCACTGCTGGCCTGGTGCCTGTCATGCCCCCTCTATGAGCCGCTTCTTGAAGATGAGAGTAATAGCTCTGCCTAGAAGCGATGGCTGCCGGATGCCAGAACCACCCTCACTCCTGGTGCCCCTTCCCCTCCCCTGCTTGTTCTTTCTGTGCCCAGAGTACGGGAGGGCGAGAGCATTAAGGACATGACATGAACTGTGGATTCGCACAGACAGGTCTGAACTCAGGCGTGACCATACTCAAGAGTCTTGGGTCCTTATCTGTGTAACAGACCAAAAGCCTCTCCCAGCTTTGAACAGAGGATTAGGCCGGATCCTGCGTGAAGCTCTGGCATAAGGCCTGGCCTGAGCCTGTTGCCCCTCCCTGGTTGTCTTTGTTAGGTGGGGCCTCTGGCAGACACTCGTGCACTAACACCTTCTGTTCCACCTTCCCTTTCAGTTCCCACACATCAAAGCTAGATGGAGCCAGGAAGGCAGACCATAGCTACAAGGGAAAGAACTTTCAGGGACAAATCTCTAGCAGTGAATCCACTGATCAGCTCTTTGAAGACTGATTTTGTAACCCAAATCTGACAGGGTGAGCTGGCTTGATGCCATTCAGTTCCCAGACACCGACCTGGCCATGGCAGCCCAGTCATCATGCAGGTGGTATAGAGGTGTATTCCAGGCTGATGGAAGAGAATGCATGTCATTCTCCCTGCCCCTGTAGAGCCAAACACCCTTACATCCCTTCCCCCACACCTCCCTGGTCTCACCATGTTCCTTCTCCTGAAGGCATTGGGCCCCTACTCCTTTCTGTCTCTGAAATCTCCGAGTACTTGAACTGTCCAGCCCCCCCACCCCCGCCCTCCCCAGGCCCATCACCCCCACACAATCCTCAGCCACACAATGTCTGACACGTAAAACACAGTCTTTAGCAGAACTTAAGGGCACCTGCAGCATTATGTGGGGGAGCTGGTTGGAGGAGGGAGCTCCCGCTTGTCCTGACACAAAGATGAAGGTTATTCACAAAGTAAAATGGCTTGGCTTGTGCACAGCCTTCTGCAGGGATCCTTTCTTATCTGCTAACACTCCAGTTAGGCCAGTCACTGATCCAGGTCCTCACTCAGGTCCTCCTTCCCACTCTGTGCCCTCTTTATGCTGCTGAGATACCCCCAAGGAATCTCTCCTTTTGCTCTCTGTCGGAGCACATGGCTTCCTACCCCTACCCCATCCTCCTTCCCTGAGCCTTATCCTTTGGTTTTTCTCACTCTAAAGTTCCTTGTTGGAAGTTTCTTCTGTTCTTGCCTGCAGGGAGCATCGGAAGCTCTATTTCAATAGGATATGATTAGCAGGCTCCATGAGAGGCTCACGGTGACAGAACCTCTGGTAAAACTTGCTTTGGGAATCTTTTCAATGGACTTAGGCGGCTGACTCTCCTGTCAGTTCTGTGTGACTGGTATCACTTCATCTGCTCTGTGAGACCTCTCAGGGTGAGAGAACTGGGCTCTCCTATCGGCCTCTCCTGCATGATGACATCACTGACCGTGATGTTCCCTAATGTTTAAATAACTCTCCACAGCTCTCAAATCCCCTTGGAGCCACTTCCTGATTTAGAGACTTGTACCCCTGCTCCTCATTTCACAGATGAAAGATAACTGAGACCCAGAGCAGGAAGGGAACAGTCCCTGTGGTTTGGAGCCCTTGGGCAATGGATACAAGTTCACTCATGCAACTGGTTTGGAGAATTCATGTGCGAATGTAGGACAACAAAGCCCTCAGCTTTGTTGACTGGCCTTCTCTAGGTGTTAACAGCTGGCCCCACCCCACTTCACAGAGAGAGCAAGGTTTGTTTAACCTTTCATGTTCTTAAGTTCATGTTTGTTATCCACTTAACTTCTGTGGGACAGGCAGGGGAGGCATTGTTCTCCTGTGATAGAACAACCCATCCCACAAAGCTGACCAAAGTAGGTCCAAACACAGTCCACTGCAGGGGAGCCGGGAGCATGTCCAGGCTGGACATGGCGTCAGTGTACACTTGTTAGACTGGCTGCCATGATCAGGGTTCCAACCTGGGGGAAGACTGCCCATCTCACTCTTTCCCTCATGCCAGCAGTTTCCCTAATTAACCGGTTCTGTTTCTCATTAGCCAGGATCATTATGGTCAGTGGACAGATGAATGAGTCTAGACAGAAGGGAGGAAGGATTCCAGGCATCAGGTCAGTCCCTGCTCCTTATTTATTCAGTAGCCCAGGCTGCAACAACCTGGCCTGGGGCAGTGGTAGAAACAGGGAACCAGGGTGAATCAAGTTGGGGCATCTCTAACATCTCATGATCAGTGAGCAAAAAAATAATATGATACCCAGTGCATAGGATTGTAATTAGAAATACAGATGCCAGATACTATTCTAAGCACTTTATCTCACTTAATCATTGAATGCCTCTGAAGTAGTGCCATTATTATTATTATTACTATTATTATTATTATTATTTTGAGACTAGGTCTCCCTGTTTTTGCCTGTGGAACCACAGGCTCATGTTGCCCATGGTACCATGGACTCAAGCAATTCCCAGCCTCAGTTTCCCAGGTAGCTGGGATTACAGGCACACACCACCATGCCAAGCTATTTTTTGGGGGCTAGGTCTCACTGTGTTGCCCCTGTTGGGACTCAAACCGTGATCCTCAGACTCCGCTGTGACTCCATAGGCTGTCGTTTATAGGTACGCGCCACTGTACCCGGCTGATGTGGTGCCATTATTTATAGCCTAACTTATAGATGAAATAATGAGACAGAGTAGTCACAATATGTCTAAAATTAGATGCATACAAAAAAAAAAAGACTGGGATTTACTCAGGGTGCTTGTGTTAGGAAGTGGCTTACAAATATTGTTCTTCATTAACCCTCTGTCCCCAACATTTTGTTAATTATATGACATGAGAGCAATTATTCTTAAAGTTTGTCTAAGCTGGGCACGGTGGTGTGTGCCTTTAAGCGCAGCCTAGAACATGACTGAGACTAGAAATTGCTTGAGTCCACGGGTTTGAGACCTGCCTGGGCAACATGGCAAAACCTAGTCTCAAAAAATAGCTGGGGTGGTGGTGCATGCCTGTAATCCCAGCTACCTGGGAAGTTGAGTCTGGGGATTGCTTGAGTCCATGGTACCCTGGGCAACATGAGCCTGCGGCTCCCAGGGCAAAATAGGGAGACCTAGTCTCAAAAAAAAAAAAGTTTGCCTATAAGAAAAAAGAAAGAATTAATAGCCACGAGGGAAAGAATATAGTGAGTGTATGCCAAAGAGGAGACAATTTACCTTTATCCTGGGAATATCAACACTGTGGCTTCTAGAGGCAGCCTCAAATGCTGGCGTGTGTTTGAGGGGCTGGGATGTGTTGCATGGAAGGCCCAGGAAAACAAGGGCATGGGAAGCAGCAGAATGGAGTCGGGAATTGTCAGCCCATCTGGCTGACTGGGGTGTGACGTGCAGTGTGGGAAGCCAGGTGGGCTCTAGAGTGGGAAGAGCCCAGAATGCCAGTCTGAGGAGTCCAGCATGGATGGCATGGCTGGTGGGGAAACAACAGTAGGTTTCCCCACATCAGTGCATTTCCAAAGGCAAAAGTGTGTCCTGGAAGCTTGATCCTTCTCTCATCATGTGTTTCCCAGATTAGGGTGTAAACTTACCCACTGTTCTCCTTGAGAGGTCACCTACTTAATTCATTCTCCAACGGGAAAGTCGTCAAACACTGGCCTGATCACAGTGTACCTCTTAGTGCTCCCCACTCCCCCTACCTCTAGGGTCACATTGAGATACTGCAGCAGTTTAGTGGATGGTGTCCATTGTGGAGGACGACCGCAGGGAGACTGTCATGCAAGCCTGTCCACTAACTTATGGAAGAAGGAAGATTCTTGGGGACAAAACACTCTGGAAGCAACCCTGACTCTGCTGAGATCCTTTCCTGAGTGGGAGGTGTCTCAGGTTTACTCTTTGAGGCTTAAACCAGGTATCCCTGTACCCCTGGTAGGGAGACCTTTCAGTGGGCTTAAACTCCGTTACCTCACTCTGAAAAGGCAACACATTTCTCCATGTCTCAAAACACCAGAATTAATAACCACGAAGGAAAGAATATAGTGACTGTATTCCAAAGAGGAGACGATTTCACCTTTATCCTGGGAATATCAGCACTGTGGCTTCTAGAGGCAGCCTCAAATGATGGCGTGTGTTTGAGGGGTTGGGGTGTGTTGCATGGAAGTCCAGGCAAGCAAGGGCATGGGAAGCAGCAGAATAGAGTTGGGAATTGTCAGCCCATCTGACTGTGAAAGGAGTCAGGGAATTATTAGAGTCAGGAAGCCAAAGGCATGTGTGCAGGAACCAGCTGCTGGGTGGTCAGAGGGTTCAGAGTGTCCCCCGAGAGCCCCACAGTTGGCAGGATATGGAGACGGCCAGGTAGAGGGAAACAAGTTAAGGTCAACCTGGCACTCACTGTTGCCTGGCTTCCCTGTGATCACGAGGACAGTGGTGGTGATGATCAGGATGCTTGTGCCCACCCCCACCCCCCACCAGTCTATATGTCGAAACTCTAATATAGATTAGAGTTTATGTGATGGCACTTGGGGGTAGTGCTTTAGGGAGAAATTGGGTCATTGGGAGGGAGCCCTAATGAATGGGATTCGTGTTCCCGTAAGAAGAGGTCAGAAAGCTGGCTGGCTCTCCTTCTGCCATGTGAGGATACAAGAAAGCAGATGCCTGCGGCCAGGAAGAGGGCTCTCAGCAGAACCTGATCGTTCTGGAATTGTGCTGGAATCCAGTTCCAGAACTCAAAAATATAGATTTGTGATATTGATTGGTCACCCAGCCTAGGGTACTTTGTTGGAACGGCCTGAGCAAAGATGGCAATGGTCACCCCTGGTGAAGCCCTCTGCTGTGTGCCTGTCACCATTCCTCGTGCTTACTCTGATGGCCTCACTGAAATTCCTCAACAACCCTGAGATGGGTACTATCTCCATTTTATGATGAGGAGATAGAGGCCCAGAGAAGTCAAGGTGTGCCCATACCACAGAGCTGGAGTGCAGGGGATCCAGGGTGCAGCTGGGATCCGGAGCTCAGACAGTCCACGTTGAGCCTAAAGGTTTGGCTAGATGGGGCATCTAATATCAAACCTCACACCTCGTCCACTACCCCACAATCTGAGCTGAGAAGTGAAGATTTGGTCAGATCCAGGTGTGCAGGGAGACACACACTCATCTCTCTCTAGTCCTCGGTCACCTGTCTGCCTTGCGCCTTGGGTTCAGACCACAGACAGCCTCTCCTAGACTCAGGGAAGCCCAGGCCACCATCAGCCACCTCAGCTTGCTGCAGTAACTCTCTAGAGTGCTGTTTTCATACCATCCTGGCTACCTGAGTGAGAAGGAACATACTAGCCAATCCTTTCCCTGTATAAAGGAGGAAACTGAGGCTCAGGGGAAATCAGGCAAGCCTCACTGTTCTAGGCACCAGGGACGTGGCGGTCAGCAGAACTGGTAAAGATCCTGTTTTCCTACTAGTGGGACAGTGGCCTTTGCTGGGGCCCATTCCTCTCGACCCTGAGCAGAAGTGCTCCCTGGCTCTGTGGTCTTCAGACACTACCTCCTCTGAGGACCCTTCCAGACTGGGTCCTTTAACCATGCCCGCTCATAGACAGACTGCACAGAGGGCCTGAAGAGGAGACAGGTTGAATGGCGTTGCTGTTTTCTTCTCCTCAGGAGTTACCAGTAATCCCTGGTTTCAGGTTACAGGTTTGTGTTTCCACAGGGGT
>PVHY01024292.1:0-19806 GCA_004024945.1 Uropsilus gracilis
TGGACACAGCAGAGGACAGAAAATACCTGGACACCAAGGTGAGAGCAAGTGCTGACAATGCTGGGCACTGCAGGGCTGTCCCAGGCTGTTTCCCTACGTTGTCCTATACGATCCTCAGAGCATCTCTCGGGGCTAAGCAAATGATTTCCCTTTGAGAGATATGGAGACCTGTGCCCAGAGTCACACACAAATGGTTGGGGAGGCACAACACTACGTGTGCTTCCAGGCTCTTCCCCATGCTGTGAGGGAAGCAAGGGTATGAGGGAACCTCCTACCTGACTGTGGAGGCTCCTACCTGAGAGCCCCTCACCTTCCTGCAGCCTCAGGGCCTCTAGCCCTAGCTACTCACTAGACGTGCCCTATAAGTGAGAGTCAAGGAGAGAGCGCAGGTGCCCCTGGGACTCCGGACCTCAGGCTCCCCTTGAGAGGATCTATTTGCCAGAGCAGTCACATTGGCATGAAAATGCTGAGACCTGAGAGAGGTGGAATTGGGAAACTTTGCTTTTGAATCCTGCTCTGAAGTACATTTCCCAAGAAGGAAAAGCACTCTCCCCCCGCTCACACACTCACAACACACTCACTGCAGCTGTTATGGTCCTTTCTGGAGTCTGTAGACATGCACATGAGAGCATTCCCCTCTGCCTGGTCTATTGTGATTCTACCCACTGCCAAAGATTTTTCTAGTACACAAACTGGCCACACCAGTCCCTTATTTGAAACCCCTTGTCCCCAACCTACCCCACAGACCCTTCATGAAGGTGAGTTCCTCAAAGGCCCTCCAGCCACTTCCAGTGCATAGTGAGTCTGACATAATCATCGACTTTGAAGACTTGGAAAAACAATATAAAATTTCCACTAATTCTTCATGTATTGGAATGATAGTGTTAGGATATTTTTAAAAATATGTATTATTATTAATTACTTTTTAATGTGGCTACCAGAAAAATTAAAACTGTGCATATGACTCCATTGTATTTCAAGGGGGCTCGCTCACTAGCCTCACCTTTTCCCTACTGGCCCCTGCATTCAACGTGTGGAGGCCCTGCTTTTCTCCCAGGATTCAGGCTGTTTGCTCAGCACCCTCTTCACATCTCTTCTTCCTGAGATGCCTCGCTTCACTTCCACTGTCCCCTTCTCATTGCTCAAACCTCAGTTCAAGGATCACCTGCTTGGCAAGTCCCCTCATGCTCCGGTAGCCCCCACTGTTCTATGTGGGAAACTCCTGCTGTTCTTGGGTATTTGCACATCTCCATGCCACACAGAAGGTATTAGTCATCTCTGTGATTTCAGCTTCTAGCAGTGCCTGTGACTGGCTCTTACGTGAGTAGGTGAATGATGAGCATTCAAAAAAAAAGTCTCCTTTTTGTTCAATGAGTCCTGAGCACCTGTACCTGTAGCCCCTTGGGAGAAGTTCCCACCTCTTTACGATTCCTTGGGCTAAAGGATGTGCCCTGATGCCACCCAGATTACTACTGTCTTGGGTGATCTAGACTCTAGACTTAGAGGACTTAGGCTAGAGGAGAGTGCCCCCAAGTGCAGCCCTGTGCTTTCAACTTCAAGGTTCCTTTTGAGGCGCTCAGCTGAAGGTGCATGTGGGAATGACAGCATTCAGGATCATATTTCTAGCTGGTCAAAGGAGTTCCCAGCTGACTTGGAAGAACTCCTACAAAAGGGGAGCAGCTTTCTGTTCCTTCCTCAGGCAAGAACCTTACTGAGTCCCTGCCAGCTTGATTCTGAACATCCTGTGATGGGGGACTCCAATCGGTCAGTGTTCAAATCTGGTGGCCTGCACCCCCTGTCTGTGTTGAGCCACCTGCCATGTATGCCACTCAGCATGTCTTCTCTGTATTGAACCATCCCATCCTCGTCGCCGGTTGTATAGGCAGCCTGTTCATGACGCCAGTTGTAGCGGAAGCATCAGACTCTTGGTTGGCTCTTTATTGGTTCTAGCAGTTACACAGACACCCAGCAGGGCAGGACCTCAGCAGGAGTCAGGGCTGGGGTTGGGGGGGGGGTGCAGTGCTAGGATGCAGAAGAGCCCCCCCAGACCCCCAGAAATCTTTACACTCCTCTGGGCTCTTTCTGGCATTCTCTAGTACTCTCTCATCTTGTGCTCGTGCTATCTCTAATGTTCTCCCTGTTTGAGTGCTCTCTTCCTGGGGTGATAATGCCTTTTTATCCCCTCTGTCCTAGGCCCAGGGTGCACACTCACACATTGCATACACACCGGGCCACACAATCATGAGGGCATAGTACCACAGGTGCTGATTATACAGGTTAATGGAGGGAAAAGCCTGATTAATTCACCAACCAGTGTCAGCTCTACCTGTTGTGGAAATAGCACAGGGTTTACACGTAAAGTGACAACTGGGAAAACTCAGGTCCTGGCAGGCACAGCAGGTGTATCTCACTCAGCACAGTTCAGACCCTCAACCTCGAACTCCAGCCATCACTGCCTCCTGCCAGCGGAATCTCAGATGGAAGCCCCCTAGACACTTGCTGGAGTCATGGGGAAGCCAGTCATCAGGGCCTCTGTCCTCTGGCCTTTGCAGGAAATGTGTCTCACTCTAATCAAACAGGAGTCTAAGACCTAGTAGGGTAGGCACCAATGCTTTATTGATTGTGCTTGATCGAAAACTTCAGCTTTTGGTTTTTCTCTGTTTTAAAGTAATATGACTATTGGGTCTTAGGAAACAAATTACCTAGAAGTCCATTAGAATGGTTGAGACTAATTACGAACTTGCATATGTAATTTACAATCAAAAACAGCAGGTTATAAAATGCTAGAAAAAAGGAAAAAATTATCTCAAAGTGAAAAAAACTGTTCTGAAAAGCCTTGAGAATTAGATTACAGATGAAAACCAGGAATTCATCCTTTAGAAAACATTCTTTAAAAACAGACTTGCCTTTTTCAGAAAGATGTACTGAATACTGTTTCATTCCTTAGCCAAGGGAATTAAAGCAGTCATCAGTTAACTAAACCAAATCAAAGATCTGTGTGTGCTCCTGGTTTTTGATGAGTTAAAAAAAGAATTCTCAGTATACATGAGTCATATATGATGCAGTGTAGGGAGACCAGAGAGAGGACAGAATGGAGCATGAGAGGCATTCAGACAGAAGAAGAGGGGGGCTTCCACACAAGCTGACCACAGATCCCCAGACATCATAGGGGTAGAATTAGAGTTCCTATGGTTCCTGGGAAGGGATGGGAGGCAACCTATTTCAATCAAACAGTAAAAGAAAAGGCAAACCTGGCAGGCAGCAAAGTTGGACCCTCAGGTGGAAGATATTAACTCAACCTAGTTTACGAACACACCCTACAATTCCCATCACCCCAGAGTCTGAAAGTTTATGATCTACCCTTCCCCATTCATGTGTTGAAATCCTTTCCTTAACATGACAGTGTTAGGAGGTGAAACTATGGGGGATAGTTAGATGGGGGTGGTGAATCCTTGTGGAATGATTTGTGTCCTTATAAGAAGAGAGGAGAGCTCTCACTCACTCACTTGTTCTCTCTCCCTCCCTCCCTCCTTTTCTACTGTATCCCATGAGGATATAATAAGAAGATATCTTCCTACAACTTTAAAGAAGTTCCTCACCAGGATCCCAGCCCCACTGATCTCAGACTGCCACTATCAGAACCTTGAGAAAATAACTGATGCTGAAGTCACCCGCCAATGGGATTTATTAAAATGGTGCAAGTTGACTGACATCCCTGACTATAATTTCTATCCTATAAGTGCTCCCTTGTTCTTTTTGGGGTCATTGTTATCAGTATTGGTGACCCACACCATTGGCTGGCTAAGTCAACCTCCACTTCAAGTCCCCTTTGTCTTGTAAGGGTGCACAGGGCAGAAATCTATAATGTGGAGCATTCAGGAAGCTTTGGTTGCTGATGAAAACCAGCAGCTTTCATCACCCTTTGTCAAAACCCTCTTTACTCTTCCCTGCCACCATGATGAGGCAGACATGAAGACAACAGACCAAGTGTAGGGCAGGTGAGTTAGTCAAGCCTTTTCCTTCATTAGCCTGTATAAGCAGCACCTATGGTATTGCATCTTCCTCCTGATTGTGCGACCCAGTGGGGGTGAGCATGTGTGATTGTGCACACCTGGGCCCAGGAGAGGGGGGTACCTTACATGCAGAGAAATGACAGAGCATGAGAGACAGAGCACTGAGAGAGAACACCAGAGAGAGAGGTCAGAAAAAGAATGTGAAGATTACTTACCCTGCCTGATGTGTCTAAGAGTTAGAACCAATAAAAACCTATGCAGATTAATGCTTGCCCTTACACAAAGGGAGTCAGAGAGTAAAGTCTAGGTCCCTATAGCCATAGTCCTCATTAATTATATGAACTAAAGCTATAAATATTATATGATCAAACCATTGTTAATCAGATTTTCTACCATTTCCAGCTGGGAGAATTCCTTGTAGGTACCCTGCCACCTTCTAGAGCACTGGAGAGTTCCTTAATTTATCAAATTCACTTGACTCAGAGATGGAAGACAGCTTGCTCAGTCCGTTCAGTCAATATGGGACAAAACAGTGATGCCTAGGACCATCAATTATGCATCAGTGCCTTGGTTTACATTCCAGAAAAGAGAGCCTTTGGACCTCTAAGGGTGCCTGCTATATTTTCCTTGAAGATTCCTGAGACCACATATGATGTTCGAGTGTCTGGAATGTTACTGATGGGATTGATGCAGTTGCTCTATAGAAAGTCACCAAAGCCAGACAGGCCTTGCTTTGGACATTTGGGAGATTAAAGGAGACACATTCTTGTCTCCCAGGGAGTCTGTTCTGAGAGGGCTGTAGGTATTACCTACCATTAGTGTAGGTGGAAATGGCATGATATCCACAAAAATGAGACCCCCTCTGCTCTTACCTGGATCATGCCACATACTGCTATGCCCCCCAGAGCAGGCACAGGAATAATTCAGATGGAACCCTTGAGGCTCAGTTTGGACTGAGCATCACTGACTAGAGAATGGGTCAGTGGGGCCAATGTGGTGTGATTCAGTCTAAAAGACTTGACTCTGTCTTGTTGCCTGGGAAGGAGAGAGTGAGTGCAGGGTCTGAATTCATGAGCTGCCTGCCATTGGGGATCATGTTATCAGTTTTCAGTGGCCACATTCATGCCTACTGCATTAGAAAGTCCAGACTCAGTGCAAATCTAAGTCCAAGTTTAACTACCCTTTCAGGTCTGGTTTCCAATAGAAAATTTTCAAACCATCTCATACCAAGAAGTAAAGGCTAGCATTTAGTTTCTAACATTATTTACAGAATCTCAGACAGAATAGAGTGAATTTTGTACCCATCTATCTCATTTTGCACTTTAAAAAAGAATACGTAGCTCTCCCCCTGCAAACCTCCACTAAACAGCAGCACATTTCAATCCATGCATTGATGACTAGGATGAATACATTTCCTGCCACATCGATGTAGTTAAATCTCTGGCCCTTATTTTTAACCCAGCACCATTTCAGAATCAATTTCTATGGAGAGAGAATACCTGGACATTTAAATCCATCAAAAAGGAGTAAATGAGCATTTCAGATACATCTATCAAGAAGAAATGCCCCTTCTCCCCATCATTGCGGGGCTTTGTCAGTCGCCTGACAGAT
This sequence comes from Uropsilus gracilis, assembly GCA_004024945.1. Taxonomy (NCBI): domain Eukaryota; kingdom Metazoa; phylum Chordata; class Mammalia; order Eulipotyphla; family Talpidae; genus Uropsilus; species Uropsilus gracilis. The sequence goes on from PVHY01024292.1 coordinate 5,625, forward strand.
GAATGTCCGTGTAAGTGTTTATTAATCACTCTTGCGCTCGCTGATGGGCCTGAACACTTTGCTCCTCTGCGTCTCTGACATGTACAAAGTATACGGTGGGTTTCTTCCTTCTGTCTCTTGAACACAGTTGCTTACTTTGTTAAAGTTAATTTCCACTCATTTCTGGCTTTGATGGGAAGATTCCTTTATCAATTCAATTCATGTGTGTTGTCTGCAATCAAAGCAATATTGTCTGCTAATGTGAGCTACATTCCATGCTCTCTCTCCATTTTATGCTAACGCCTCACTTCTGCTGGTCCCACACCAGAGAATTTGGGGAAGAGGCTTTCTCCCTAACATTATTCAGAAACAGGCTGCCATTTTCTCCTCTTGGAATTCCCTGGCTAGAGAAGTGATGAGCTGCTCTTCTCCCCAGAAATCAGCTGCGTTGTGAGTCCATGGATAAAAACAAGGTGGTGGAGACATGTGATGGCAATGTGGTTTTCCTCATTATCCATAGGATCATGGCTTTCTCTGAAATTTGTTATCATATAGTGTCCTTACATATAGTGTCTATACTATATGACACTACTATATGACACCAAATGCCCTTACAACAAGCGCTCCCTCTACTCCTCCATCACTACCAACCACCCCATGCCCACAAAACTCATTGTATTGCAACACATACTTTTGTGCATCTTCTCACACTGTCCTTTCTAGTTTCTCTCTTTTGCCCATCTTATCCATCCATCTGCACCCTGTTAACCTGAGTCCTAGCCCCCCTAAAGGACAGGGAAGCCTCCCCACCTGTGAAAGATGTTTCTTCCCTTCCCTAGAGCAGAGCAGGAGCACTTTCCTGAATGCTTCCACAAATAAAATTTTCACCCACATAATACTGCACACAATACCTTTTGTTACACAACAACAGCAACTTAGGGAGCAGTGGAGCCAGGCAAGCCCAAGATGGAAGCTGACTCAGGCTAGTTAGGTGTGATTGAACTTCCCAGATGCCAGTCTAGAGTCTATTTCCCATCCCCACCCAGAGTTCTGTAAATGCCAAACTTCCTGTACTGAGGGCTTCCTTTACTGTTTAAGGTAGCTGGAGTGGTCTGTTGCCTATACAAATATGAGAGAATTCCAGCGCCTAGCAATGGTGGGGAGGAAAATGACAAATAGAAAAAGAGAAGGGAAGAGAGTGAAAGAAAGAGGGGAAAACAAGAAAAAGAGAAGAGGAGACTGTCACATATTCTCCAAAGAGAAAACTCTTTCAGTCTCTCCTACAAGCATTGAATGGAAGGGCATGCATACCTTTTACCAGACCCCAGCATCACCAATGAGGTCTCTTATCTTGATTTGGTTTTTAAATTTACATTTCCCTCTAATTTCTCTGTGACACAAGAGAGTTCCTCAGCTGCTCTCACATGGGCTGGTCACCTTGTCCACTGAACTAGAGAGGACACAGTCTTCAATGCAGCGGGCGCCAGACAAAATGCTGTCCTTACACCTACCGTGGAATCTTACAGGGGATGGGAGTTCATGTCTTTAGTCTAAGCCACAATTGAGAGTTTTTCTGGAGTAGAGGTTCTGATTGAGTCACTCCTAACATTTGTCCCAAGTGTCTGGGATCCCTACCCTGACTGCCACCTTGGATGACCCAGAACAGTCATCTCAGGCAGGGTGAGAGGTTAGAGCATCACTCAGAACACCTTTGTGACTTGTGCACCTCTCTGTGCTGCAACGTGCTATACCGGGATTCTCCTCCTGATACAGCTTGACCGTCCAGTGCAGTGCAGGTGGCTGGACTTTGTGTTTGCATGCAATTACCCAGGTGATACACACATGTGGTAATTAACAATTATGGAGTGGCTACTATATGAATAGACACAGTATTAAATGCTCCAGAAGCCTAACTCTTCCAATCTCCAACAATTCCATGAAGCATTATACAATTATACTCCATTTATACAATTCTAGTATACACATATAAAACACAGATATGACTATACTCTGTATTTTACAGATATGGCAATTAAGGCTCAGAGAATTGAGCAACTTGCCCAAGATCAGTCAGGGTATCTCGGGGACAGTTCTCTTAAGAACTATATTATCCCTGCTCAAAGCAGGAACTTAAGTATTTATTCAGTGGGTTAGGACAAAAGGGGTAGAAATTGACCAGGCATGGTGGTGCATGCCTGTAACAGCAGCCTAGGAAGCTGTGGCAGGCACCAGGGATTGCAGTTCGAGTCCCGCTCAGGGCAACGTAGTGAGACCTAGTTCCAAAAAAAATAGCTGGATGTGGTGGCGTGCCTGTAATCCCAGCTACCTGGGAAGCTGAGGCTGGGGATTTCTTGAGTCCATGGTACTCCGGGCAACGTAAGCCTGCGGTTTCATGGGCAAAAATAGCGAGACCTAATCTCAAAAAAAGGGGGGGGGGAGAAATTGCTGATTTTCCCCATTACTCATCCTTCCCTTCATCCTAGCAATACCACCAGAATGACCCAAGATTTTAGCTGAACCTCTGCCTACTTAGTCAGTTCTCTGTGCCTCAATTTTCATGACTGTAAAATAGATACAATAATTATACCTATCTTCTATGTTTCTAAAATCTGTGAGAACCCAGTTAAGTAGATCACAAACAAAAACTATCCCAACCTATAATATCTGACCAAAAAATACGTATTTTGAATGTCTAAAATGTAGTTTATTGTATTGCCTGTGAGAATTAAGTAAGTTAATACATACACCTATCATATAAGTATTAAATACCAACCAGTTGCATTAATTGAACTAAATACCATTCTATAAATTTTTTTCAACAAAGGACTGAGAAACTCCAGAATGTTTTACCTTTCCAAACTATTGTCACAAAATAAAATTACACATTTTTTAAATGAAATGAATGGCTGGTTAGAAGACTAGAATCTATATTTACTAGTCACATTATAGTTTGGGATATTTTTTTGGTTTGTCACCTAATTGATGTAATTTTTAAATATTTCCAGTTTATCTTTTCATAAGTCAATTACCACCTGAGGAAATACTCAGAATTTGTGCTAAACAGATCAGCAGGAAATCTCCTCCCTCTGAAGCCAGCTTGATAAGTTTCTTCCCAAAGAACTCAACCTTTCAGCGTTAAGTGGTACAGTTCCCTTAATGAGTAATGCAAACTTAGGACATGTCTGTGTCTGTTGTAAAAATTAAACAAGATAGAAATAATAGCTTCTTGCTGTCCCAGGATAGAGCCAGCAAAGCTTAGCTCCATAGCTTTAGCAGATATGAATTGTCCCACAGTATTGGACTTCACTTACCAACTGGAGAGGTAAAAGAAAGTGACTTTCCATTGGTAAAGAAAAGTTAACTCTACACTGTTAACTCTGCATTGTTAACTAGAAATAGGACTTCTTTCTGGGGTCCACTCCAAGAAGATCTACAGTAGTTCTCTGTTCATTCTAAGTGTTCCGTTTCCTTTCCTTTTTATAAAACCTGCTTTCTGGAGACAGCCTGGTACTGCAAAATGGAACAGAAATCTACTGAGTTACAACAACTCAAAAAATGATGGCAGATGCAATGTTCTCTGTAGGAATTAAGAACCAGCATTCCTGAGCCTGCAGAAAACATGCCACATGGTGAAACATCATCTCTTGAATTGTACATGGCAGTGAGACAGGATGGTCCCAGAATTCATTGGTGATCCACTGACTTCCTATGCAAAAAGCATCAACATGAAAATTCTGCCAGGGTTCAAGCATCAACATGAGAATTCTCTTGGGAATAGACTTCTTTGGAAACCCTCCCTTCCCTATTCCTTTCCCTCTTTTGAAATGCAATAAGGTCACATCATCTTTTACTTACTGTGGTTCTAGGAAATTGCTAATTGAAGTATTTTGCTGAACAAAACTAGAGCTTGACTATTCATTGGGGTGAGGGGATGAGAATGGGTAATGGTCACAGAATTCCCAAGATATCATTTAAACCAATCTGTTCTGCTCTGTATGACAAACCACAGAATTTCAGTCTCAGATAAAGTTCTCTGCTCTTGCCCTTCAGGGAACACATCTTTGTTTTCTTACAATGACTTTCAGAGAAAGGGAGGCAGAGGGAGGAAATGTGTCCTGAGCCTACTCTGGTGCAGAGGGGGAGGAAGATTAGTATGGAAAGAATGCAACAGTCAAAGGAAATCACCACTGTCCTTGGGTTTATTGTTTTATGCTGCCACCTGGCTGATCATGGGCTCCTGTGGCAGAGAAAGACCACACCATGAATATTTACACCCAGAAGTTCCCAAAACCAAGTTTCCAAAAGAATATTAACTTAGAGCCAGGCATGGTGGCTCGTGCCTGTAAGCTTCAGCCTAAGATGCAACTGGGGCTAGGGATCGCGGTTCGAGTCCCGCTCAGGGCAACACAGCAAGACCTAGTGCCAAAAAAGAGCTGGGCGTGGTGGCACGTGCCTGTAATCCCAGCTACCTGGGAAGCTGAGGCTGGGGATCACTTGAGTCTGTGGACCTCCGGGCAACGTGAGCCTGTGGTTCCACAAGCAAAAATAATGAGACCTATTCTCAAAAAAAAAAAAAAAAAAAAAAAAAAAAAAAAAAAAAAAAAAAAAAAAAAAAAAAAAAAAAAAAAAAAAAAAAAAAAAAAAAAAAAAAAAAGATATATTAACTTAGGTCACAAGCAAGTCTAGCTCTTTCACTCAAGAGCCACTGTCCTCCCTAGGGAGAAATGGAGGCTAATTCTAAAGTCCAGGCTTGGTAGTATTCATTCATCAGTAGAAAACTACTTCTGGTGAACTAGGTTTGTCTATTTCAAACCCACCATATATTCTCTTTAAGTCTATAAATACTTCCTGCTGAAACCCTTAGGAAGATGGTCCACATACACCTTAAGGTCCCTGAGTAGAACAGCTGCAGAAATCATCTTTGTTTCCAGTGAAGTCAGGTGAAAGAGCAAAGGAAAGGATCCAGCAGAAATAAGTAAAGTGGGAGACTCCATGCTAAGAGAAAGGCTCACCAACATTCTCACATCCCTGTTAACCAGGAAAGGCAGCACTGTTCCTGTTTACCAAAAGGCACACTTAGCCTTGGATTAATGCAATATGTCCAAATATGACATGATCTTACACCTCGACAAGTAAAACTGCTCTGCTCTTGACTTCCCTCTCTCACTACCCAACTTTAACCTCAACAAGCCACCAAGTGGTCAGCACTCCCTCTCTCCTTCCTGCCCTTACACATACAACCACACATCTCTACTTGGTTTTACTCGTTCCTCCTTCTCTTAATAGGTTCAAAGGTCAACCTGTTAGTATGGTACTTAGTGGCTTGGCCTCCACTTCCCACTCTTACCCACATTTAGGCATCACCCTGTGTCCCTACTGTAGTTACCCTCCTCTCCTCACCTCCAGATGTGCTCATCCCTCCTGCCAGGCCAGGCATTCACCAGCTTCCTTGCTCAACTGAATGACCTGCTGTCTGCTGTAGCACCTATCTGAGTTAGTACAGACCTGGCCAGGGGTGCTGTAACTTTCTTTACAACGAGACTTCCCATTCTGTTACCTTGTGGTTTTTTGTTTTGTGGGTTTTTTGTTTGTTTGTTTGTTTGTTTTGAAACTAGGTCTTGCTATTTTTGCCCGTGGAACCGCAGGCTCTTCCTGGGGTACCACAGACTCAAGCAATCCCCAGCCTCAGTTTCCCAGGTAGCTGGGATTACAGGCGCGCGCCACCACACCCAGCTATTTTTTTGGAACTAGGTCTTCGCTACAGGCCCCAGGCGGGTCTCAAACCGTGATCCCTAGCCCTGGCCGCTTCATAGGCTGAAGCTTACAGGCACAAGCCACCGTGCCTGGCCTTCTGTTACCTTGTATCAAAAAGAAGAATGATTGTTGGTAATTCCAAGGCATATGCCATCACTTCTCTTTCAACCCAATATTTGAAAGATAAATAATACACTATAAAAAGACAGAGGTGACAACCCTAGCTTTGAACTCCCAAAGGGATCATCCAATTTCTGTAGAACAGGACACTAAACTACCTTGAGTTGGATCTTCTTATTCTTTGAAAACCCTGGGAACCTCTCAAGGAGGGCTAGAACCTATAGATCTGTCATTTACTCAACAAACACATGAGCCCCTGTAATGATCCAGGTGCTAAGGAAAGTGAACTTAGAGGGAGAATTAACCTCTGCAGGTTACATACCCCATCCCAATTTCCTACAGTTCTAGGTGTTGTAAGCAGCAAATCAGAGCATTCTCTTACTCTTCTCACCTCCTGAGTCAAGTCTCTTTCATTCATTCATGTACCCAGTGAATATGTATCTGGTCACCTTCTAAGAGCTAGAAAGTTTCTGAATTAAAATTCAGTAAGGCACAAGAATCACAAACATGCTTATCTTTAATGGAGCATATATTTCAGCTGTTAAGGTGAGAGGCCACAGAAAAACAAATTTGCAAAAGACACCAAAAATTAAAAGGCATTTATCAGTAAAGAAGTGACTGGGGAGAGTGAGGGGAAGAGGACTAGTCATTTTAAATAGGATGGTTGGTTTCCCTGAGAAGGCAAGTGACATTTGAATAAATATATGAAAGAGATAAGGAAACAAGCCCACCACACATACACCCTTGTGTGGGTTTTGCTGTAAATCACTAAGAGCTACATTTCCAGGAAAGAAATGGCCTATTTTCTCTATCAATAGGAGAGGAGACAGTATGAAAGGAGGGGAAAGGACCAGGACGACAGAAATAATTCCAAGTTGGACTGTCTCTGAGGGACACTTGGAAACCAGCTGCAGGGCAGCGCAGAGCAGGTTGACCAGGTGAAAGGGCTCCCGATCCTGCCTCCTCCCGGACAGTCGGGCTAATCCGGCCAACTCCTCTCACCCCTACACCATCCTAGGGGGCGTTTGCTCAGTAGTGTAAGGTTCAGCCTGGTGGAGGCCAGCCCAGGTAAGCAGTTTGAACAGGACAGCAGCACAGTCCCGAGTGTACCCCGAGTGCGCCGCTGCCCACCAGAGTGTACCCCGGAAGTGCCACCGGGACTCAGTGCACAGTGACTGGAAAGCAAGCTGGCGGTGGTCATAGGTGCGTGGACAGGCGGCAGAGCTGGTGAGGGGCTCTGGACACCCTGATAAGCTAGCTTCCCAGCAGCCCACCTCTTGGGCCATCTCGAGGGGCACAAAACTTTAAATCTCTTGGGGGCGCGCCCGGAGCAGGCCCAGGGCCAGTGAACAAGGCACCCTCTCTCTGGGCGCATCCTGCGGGCCTTGGAGAGGTGGGGCGTAGGGGTTCGTCCTTTCCAGGCCTCGCGAAGACACTGTCAGAGGGGCTATTTTGCTTGGGCCCGGGTCTCTCCCGCGCCGAGTTGCACAACAAACCGTTTAAACATTTGAGCACAAAACCCGATCCATTGTGGGCCGCACATTAAAAAGTGTTATTCGCTTTGAAGTTTTTGTCTAATGGCTCTAAACTGAAAGAAAATGTTTTCCTATTACTTAATTCAATCATAGCGAAGAGACTTGGTAAAAAGCCCATGGATTTTGCCCCAAAGTGTGACAGAGTTCTCTTTGTGTTTGCTTATCCTCCGCTGTCACACACTTTAATTCGCCTCTCTTTATCTGGCATTCAAAACTTTCTTCAATGACATTCAATAAGGTTCAGAGGCTGGAGGGGGGAAAAAAACTGGTTATTTTCCCCCCTAGATATTCTTTCCCAGTAGCTTTGGCCTTGTTCGCATTCAGGGACTCTTAACTCCTTCCTGCCTGGGCACGGGCTGCAGCTCACTGGAGAGCTCGGCTCTGGCCTTTCATGGGCTGGGCCGTGTGGCTCTTGGGACCAGAGGCTGCGGGGTGCACCCCTGCAGGGCACTGCCTGCACCTCGAGCCTCTCTTATTTGCTTCTACCCACTGGGCTGCAGCATTACAGCCTGTAGTTCTGGCTCTCAGCGGTCCAGGCCAGCCCAAATTTCCCAGAGAGAGAGAGAGCAGTTAGAACAGAGGTTAGGCTGCACGGCTGCACCGCTGCACTCTGGCGGTTCTCAATCGCCACCCTTAATGGGATGCCTTGGCATGGAGTCCAGTGGGGCAGTCCCAAGCCAAACAATCAAGGCAGCACCGAACACCTACTCCTCCTGCCGGGTGGATGATATGCCCTCTGTCCAGGTTGTTTTCCCCAATGCCCCGCTCCCTTTCATAAAATCATGTTTTCTCATAACAAATTCTTTGCTTTTACTCAGTTATAATTTATTGCTGTTATTACAAATATGTCAGAGATGAAGCCCGTAATCGCTTTAGCTTAGGCAGCTTGTTCTAGTGCACTGATTAGCCACCCACCCCTCCAGCTTCCCCCTCCATTTGTCACAATTCCATTCAGGACTCAGAGCAGGTGACTGCAGCGATTTGGTTCCAATAAAATCGAAAGTAAATGTCTTCCTCGGTAAGTCCCGGGCTGTAAACACAAATGTTTATGTTAATTTCCCATTGTATGGAAAAAGCTCTTGGACCAAGCGGCTTTGAGTCCTCCGGCCATTAAAAAAAAAACAAAAAAAAAAAACAAAAAAAAACTGCTGAACTGTGTGCTCGGCGCCTGGTGTTTGAAGTTGTTTAACCATTGTGTGACCAGAAAGAAGAGAATGACACGCCGAGAGAAGGTCTGGCGAGAGGGGAGCTCGGTTTGGGTGAGCGAAGTCGGCAGAAGCTGGCCGTGCGACCGCTCTTAGCGCCGTTCCTGCGGGGCGAACTGCGGGCAGGCAATGGTTTCCTGGCGCAGCGCCCGTCTGCTGCAGCGTGCACGATGGAGCGGCGCCCGCGGGCAGTGGGCTTCTACACTCGCCGTCGTGGTGGTGGCTGTGATCTCGATCTTCGGTTCTAAGCTTCATTCCCTATTCCCTATCCATGTGTGTGACTCTCGGGGGGGGCGGGTTCCCTCTTAATACCCACGATCCTCTCGTTTGAAGGCAAAGACTGGTTGGCTAGTAGCTACCGAACAAAGACCGGGTATTCCAGGCAACATTAAGTTAAGACTGAGAATTTTAAAGAAAACAGAGGAGAACGATAGACGAGTGCTGGATAGGGGATATAGAATCTTCCTCCTCTCTTCCCAGTGGCACCTCCCCCTACCAGAAGCTCAATTCTCTTGCATCTGACAGAGAGAGGGGAAAGAATTCCACAGGTGGAAATCGGAGGTTGGCTGTAGGGACACTCGCGGGGTGCACCGCGTTACGAACGAGTAGAAGGGGCATGATCTCGGGGTAATAGGGCGAAATGAGGAGAGAAAGGGGAGAGACACGGAGAGCACAGAGGAGATGGGGTGTGCGCCCTTAAGGATCTGGAGAAGTGAGGAAAGGGTGTGCAAAATCAATAAGATAAACGGTCTGATCGCCAATGAAAAGCCAAAGGGGAGTGAGGAATAAAGAGAAAGAAAAGAATATTAAATCACAGGAGAATGAGAAAATAAACCCGCAAAAGGGAGAGGAGGGGGCGAGGGCGCCTGTTACGGCGTGGGTGGGGTTGACAAGAATAGAGTACATTATGCAGTTCATTTAGTTAACAAGTGAAATAATGAGGAAGCGTGCAGAGTGAATGCCAAGAGAAAAGGCACAAAAACCCTATTGAGAGGCCCCCGGCCGCTCCTGGCGTAGCCCATCACATGGCAATAGTCCTATTTAAGCGGCGCCGCCGGCGCCTTTCAGCACCACTAGCGCTGGCCAGCACCCCGCGCTCTCTGGGCGGCGCCTGCGGCGGCCGCGACAGCTCCTCGGGTCTTGGCTTCAGAGGAGCCTGCAGCCTCCCGGGCAGAGGCAGCTGCGGCCGCGGCCGGGTGAACCGCGTGGGGAGCCCCGGGGTCTGCGGGGCGCAGGGAGCGGGCTGGCGGTGGGGCGACCGCGCGCTGGGGCCATGCCGCGCTCCTTCCTGGTGGACTCACTTGTGCTGCGCGAGGCGGCTGAGAAGAAAGCTCCCGAGGGCAGCCCGCCGCCGCTCTTTCCCTACGCGGTGCCTCCGCCGCACGCACTGCACGGCCTCTCGCCAGGCGCCTGCCACGCGCGCAAGGCCGGGCTGCTCTGCGTGTGCCCGCTGTGCGTCACCGCCTCGCAGCTGCACGGGCCCCCCGGGCCGCCGGCGTTGCCTCTACTCAAGGCGTCCTTTCCGCCCTTCGGTTCGCAGTACTGCCACGCGCCCCTGGGCCGCCAGCACTCGACCGTGTCGCCCGGGGTTGCTCACGGCCCCGCCGCCGCCGCCGCCGCCGCCGCCCTCTACCAGACCTCCTATCCGCTGCCAGACCCCCGGCAGTTCCACTGCATCTCTGTGGGTAAGCCGGGTCGCCGCGCGTGGGGACAGTGCAGAAGTGACCCGAGGAGCGCTAGCGAGTCGAGGTTGAGGGGACTGTGAGCGTCCTGGGGACCGGGAGGATGGTATCGGGCTCTAGGAGGGACGCTCAAACTCATGTGTGAATGGAGGGTCGCCAGGGACACCAGGAGGGAGTGAAGGGACACCAGAGAGGGCAGAAGGTCCCGGCCCTAGGACCAGTCGAGAGCGGTCGAGGGCTGGAATCCAAACCGCTCTTTAAGGGTGTCAGGGCCGTGTGATTCCGAGCGCCTTGGCACGGAGGTGCCGGAGGTCGAGCTGCTGCGGACGGGTTGGGGACCAAGGGGTGGGTGAAAGACCAAAGCCCCGGGGTTCTAACGGCCGCCTGCAAGAGGACTGGCCCTCAGCGCAAGGGTCTGAACGCCTCCCTCTCTGCACCCCACTTCCTCCAGACAGCAGCTCGAACCAGCTGCCCAGCAGCAAGAGGATGCGCACCGCCTTCACCAGCACGCAACTGCTAGAGCTGGAGCGTGAGTTCGCCTCTAACATGTACCTCTCCCGACTACGCCGCATCGAGATCGCGACCTACCTGAATCTGTCGGAAAAGCAGGTTAAGATCTGGTTCCAGAACCGCCGGGTGAAGCACAAGAAGGAGGGCAAAGGTAGTAACCACCGCGGCGGCGGCGGGAGCGCCAATGCGGGCGCGGGAGCGCCTCAAGGCTGCAAGTGCGCGTCGCTCTCCTCAGCCAAGTGCTCCGAGGACGACGACGAGCTGCCCATGTCTCCGTCCTCGTCGGGGAAGGACGACCGGGATCTCACCGTCACTCCCTAGGCGCGCGCCTCCCCAGGCGCTCACCCTCTGCCCTCCCTGCGCCTCAATGACTGGCCCCAGAACTCAGCTCCGGTTCCCAAACGGCGGTCACGCTGGGATTTGGCTCCGCTTTACCTGCGCTCCCCCAGCCCCTCCACGCGCAGCGCCTAGAGCTAGGCGGAGACCTAGAGCCCGTGTCCCTGCCCCAGAGCCTGCGGCCGCCCAAAGCGAACCCCGAGCTGTGAACGCTGCAGCCCTGAGTTCCACCGCGCAGCCCCGCGAGCCCCGGAGCGCTGGGCCAGCGCCCGGCTGACCAGCGGCGCCCCCCACCCGCCCCCTCTGGGCCAGCTTAGGCTTCCTCCTTTCCTCGGTTTCTCTCCACTCTGGGTCAAGCTCGGCCTCGCACGCCCTCGGAAGTCGGTTCGCTCCACCTTGGTTTTGCTTCTCTCTCTCCCGCGCCACCTTTCCGGGGGTCGCCGCCCTCCCCCCCACCCCCCAACACACACATTCTTCAACTCTCTCGGGGTTTGTTTTTCTTTTCCCTTATCGTCCTCAAATCCAGTCTGTCCGTTTGACCTTCGGTCAAATCTTGCTGTCCCCATGGCTCCCCTCCGCGGAGAGAAACGTCGACTGCGGCGTACGTGGCGGGAAACCGTTCCGTCTTATTTCGAAAATCCTCTGCATCTGCCCCCGACAGGGGCCCCTACGCACCATCTCCGGTGACCCCTCTTTTTCCCCTGCCCCCAGCCTAGCTGTGTAACTGTACGGTCTCTGTAATCACAGAAGATATTTATTTATTTATTTATGTACAAAATTTTAAATAAACCTTTTTTTTTTTTTTCTTAGAAATCCATGTGGTTCTGCATCCACCACCCCCCATCCCCACCCTCACCCCCACCTCCGCCCCAGGCCTCTGTTCTGGCTTGGCCCTGGGCTGGCTGGGGTGGGACTTCCTCCCGGGCCGGGTAGGGGTTGGCGTGGCTCGGTCAGAGCTGGGCTCCTCACTGTGCTGCTCCCGCAGGCATCGCCACACCTTCCACGCGGAGGAGGCAGCGTTTTCTGCTCTAACCCTGTGCGCTCCCTGTTCTCGCATCCGCCTCGGACCTGATGCACATGCGCTGGGCTAGCAGAAAAGAAAGGAGGGAACTCCCCAAGCCTGGCGCCACCGGCCCAGACCTCAGTAGCTCACCCCGCCCGCCTGCTCTTCAGCCCCACCTTCACCCCTGGGGGTTCGGCCGTCTCAGCCGCCCTCCAGCCTCCAGCGCTGCGACCGCTCCCGCGCAAGCGCGAGGACTCCGCGCGCTTCGCTGCTCTGGGAACCGATCAAATGCGTTAGGAGCCAATTCCCAGGGAGAGGATGGGTTTCTTCTCTAGAGGGACCCTCGCGTTTTTTGGACCAAATTCCATGCGTAGGTCTCCCTGCTTCCAGAACCCGAGAAGCTGAGATTCCGAGAATCCCGGCGAAGGTACCTGGGTAGCCCGAACCCGTAGGGCCGGGACCCTGGGTTCTCACCGATTCTTGTTCCAGTTCCAAAGTCCTTAAGACTTACAGTCCACATCCAAACTCTTCTCGGGAAAACGTGCTAGGATTTCTACGCGTTAAGTGCACTAGGAGAAGGAGGTGGCGGTTTCAGCCGAGACGGAGAGGACACGGTCACCGGACGCGGGTATTTCGGAAATCGGATTCAAGAAGACGCGGATTCAAGAAGAGCCCGCAGGAAGACCCCCCCCCCAATCGGCGGCTTAAAGACCTGGGCCACAGCTCCTCCAGACCCGCCCCCCACGCACCACCCACCCCCGAACACCCCGGGCAGCCGAGGACTCGGCTTACTTAGGCAAAGCAAATCATCTGTCTCCTGTCAAGAAAGGCGCGCGGATGCCGGGTGCGCAACACAAATGGTACTCATTTTTAAAACCTCCCCGCTTTTCCATCAAAACTACTTAAGTGGGGTGCTCACTCTCCACTCCCCGCCCTCCCAGAATAAAGACGGGCATGATCTGGTTTCCCACTAAAAGGCCACTTTGTCCATCCTGCATCGCGTCTCGCTTGAGTAAAGCGAGCGCCACATGACAACTGGTTCCACCTGCTGCTTAGCACCCCTGTCCCCTCTTTCTTCCCCCTCCGTTCCCAAAGGTCCGAATCCTGTTATTAGCTGGGGCCAGATCTCAGGCCTCCGGAAGGGGACGTTGTGCCAATCTAAACGAATCCAGGTGTTTCGAGGCATCCCATGAATAGACTCCAAACCAATATTTTATTAGCCGTGATTTGGACGCTTTTGCTCAGTGGACACCGACTCTAACAGCCTGACGCCTGGCGGCCTTTAGCTTCAGTCGGTCGTTGACTGAAGCCTGGGATTCGGCATCCGCATGGCCCCCAGAGGAGAGGTCCGTGGCGAATCTGCAGGGTTCCATTAGACCATCTGATCCTGCAAATCTTCAGGGAGGGTGTGGCCAAGTGCACCTGCAAAGGATCTCGCCCATTTTCGGTGACAAACCCCTGCTCAGAAACGCACTTTGTAAACCGGCCCTACGGGGAAGCTGAGCTGGGAAAGGGATTCTGAGGAAGATGGAAATGTAACTGGGGCGCGCGCGCGCACACACAACACACATTCCACCCCAAATCCGGCAGTTTTATCCACCCTTTGAAGAGGTTCTTCCGGTTCCCAGACATTCACAGAAACTACAGACCCACTTTGCGCGCCATGTCTGCCAGGATCCAGTTCTCCTAAGAGAGGGTCTTTCTTCCTTTCAGCTTTCTCTAGCCAAGGCTTCTTCTCCTCAGTCTGCTCCCAGAAGACTAGCCTTTTCGTTTTCTGATATGCTGCCTGGCCAGCAGTGGGAGAAAACGCAGCCTACTTGAAGCGATTCCAATGGTTACCAAGACAGAGACCGGCGCGCAGCGCGGAGGAGCGCGGAGGAGCGCGGAGGAGCGCGGAGGAGCGCGGAGGAGCGCGGAGGAGCGCGGAGGAGCGCGGAGGAGCGCGGAGGAGCGCGGAGGAGCGCGGAGGAGCGCGGAGGAGCGCGGAGGAGCGCGGAGGAGCGCGGAGGAGCGCGGAGGAGCGCGGAGGAGCGCGGAGGAGCGCGGAGGAGCGCGGAG
>PVHY01024293.1:0-19817 GCA_004024945.1 Uropsilus gracilis
GTGTGCTAAATGCAGTTAAGGAGTTTGTAGATTTGAACTCCGTGTTGGAGTTTGTTTTGTTGTGTTTGAGTTGTGTCTGAAAGAGGCCATGCAAAAGTTAGGCCTGAAAAGAAAGTGAACTTGGCTGGGTCCGGTACCAGGAAGTTCCTGTTACCTGAAGACAACAAGGAGAAGACGGCGTAGAAGACAAGGAGGAGCACACCAAAGGAGCTCCCCAAAGAAAGATGTCTTCAAACACGTGGAGAGGAACTCTGACTGGCTGATTTTGGTGAGATGATCAGGACTAAGAGACTGAGGATTTCTGGGCAATCTGGGAAAGGACCTTGGACAATGCTGAGAAAGGTTTTGGACAATGTTAAAGTAATCGGAGTTTTCCTTACATGTTTCTTTTGTAGTTATTAAGATAATTAGAAAATCACTTTGTTAGAAATCAATTAGTCTGCACTGATAGTCTTGAATTGGTTTAGTATTTTGGTTGAGAAGGCTGGGAATGGTGGAAAGAACCCACAAGAGTTTAAACTGTGTTTTAAGTTTTTCTTTTTAGGTTCAAAAGTGGGAAAGAAAGCAGAGAGAGGCTGGTAGCTGATGTTTGCATATCAATAGTAGGCAGGTACAGTGTAAATGCTAATGGCCTGTTTGCAGCCTACTTTGTAGAGAGAAGCTGGCAGAGGTGCTCAAAGTTAAGATAAAGGTCAAAGGTAAATGGCCTGCTTGTAGCCTGCTTCCTAAAGAGAGAAGCAGGCCTGTATGTGTAATTGTTAAAGTCAGAAAGTCTTCTTTATATCCACTTTCAGGATTACAGGCGTGTGCCACCACACCCAACTATATTTTTTTAGAACTAGGTCTCACTATGGGCCCCCAGCAGGACTCACACCTCCATCCCTCACCCTGGCCATGGCTTCTTAGGCTGCTGCTTATTGGCGTGTTCCACCATGCCCGGACTTGTCTCTTTTTTATTGACCTTTGGTGGTGGCAGGTGGCCCCAACTCCAGTCAGCCAGTTACCTTGTTGGAATGTTAAAAGCCTGAACAATAAATTGGATAAATTTGGTGTAGCACTCCCATGATTTAGGAGATAAGCAGTTCCCTCCCTAAGGGACACCCCCTCCCTCCCCAAAAGAAAACAAATTGATAGCCCCTCAAATGGCCTTATGTTATTATAGATAACTTTATGGTTAGCCTAGTCAGTAAACTTAAAGTGTATCTCTAACAGGTGCCCCATATTTTACATTTGTTTGACTTAGAATAGGAATGCAGATGTATAGCTTAGGTTGTAAGACATATAAAAGGACATACTGGTGGTGAACAAGCCAGGGTGCTGAGTCTCCCTTGACTCCTACCCCTCAGCTGAGCTTTCCTAATAAACTATTTCTTTGGTCCTTATCTTCCTGTGTCTGGGGTGTTTGTGCTGAGCTATGTTTGATTCAGGGCCTAACAGCATCGCCATCAGAAAAGACACATTAGAACAACGGCGAGCTCTCACACATATCTACAACATGAGCAACTGACAACACTAAATGCTCCCAGGATGTGCATGGAAAGAACACTAAGTCTACAGTTCTGTCACCAGCAAACCATCCATCACAAAAAAAGAAAAATAAAACATTTTATTTCATCACTAGCACATCTTCTCTACTAACTGAAAGGATAGGAGGCAATAAATCAACTCTACATGAAAAAGTTAAGTATGCTATCAGAGGTAACGTGGCAAATAGAAAGATGGTCTATTAGGCTGGGCATGGTGGCACATGCCTGTTAACGGCAGTCTAAGAAATGGCCATGGCCAGGCCAGGTTCGAGTTCTGCCCAGGGCACGTAGTGAGACCTAGTTCCAAAAAAATAGCTGGGTATGGCAGTGCACGCCTATAATCCCAGCTACCTGGGAACTGAGGCTGGGGATTGCTTGAGTCTGTGGCACCCTGGGCAGTGTAAGCCTGAGGTTCCCCAGGCAAAAATAGTGAGACCTAGTCTCAAAAAAAAAAAAAAAAAAGGTGGTCTATTTTTGTCTGCAACTCTTCTTTTTATCTGATTTAAGGGACAACTGCAATAAGGCAATAATGATAACTCAGTGCTGATCAAAATACCATGTATATATGTTATTTGTGGGATAGTAATAGCACAAAGAAGAGGGAAATACAACAGCTAAGTTTTTGTATACTGTTATGATTGCGTTGATGTAATCCAAAGTGGAATCGTACAACTGGCAATGCTAACTGCAATACTCAGGGCAACCCGTTATTGAGAAAATAACTAGAAAATATAATGAAAGAAATAACAAGGAGAATGGTAGACAACAATGAAATAGGGCAATGAATGAAAAAGAAGACATGTGAAAAACAAATAGTAAATGTTCTTTATCTTTTATTATATGAAAATATAAAGCAAAACTATAACAAGGTATCACCTCACACCTTAGAATGGCCTAAGTTATGAAAAGACAAGCAATAACAAATGTTGGAGAGAACATAGGAAAAGGAAACTCTTGTGCCTTGTTAGAGGAGCTGTAAATGGTATAGCCACTATGGAAACAGTATGGAGGTTCCTCAAAAAATTAAAAATAGAACTGCAATATAATCCAACCATCCACTTCTGGGAAAAGATGCAAAGGAAATGAAAACAGTAACTCAAAAAAAGATCTGCAGTTCTATTTTCACTGCAGTGTTGTTTGCAGTCATCAAGACATAGAAACAACCTAAGATCCAAACTGGATGAGTACATCGAGATGTGAATAGAATATCATTCAGCTGTAGAAAGGAAGGAAATCTCATCAATTGCAGCAACATAAATGGATCTCAGAGACATTGTACAGTGTGAAATAAGTCAAGGAAAGATAAGTACCCTATGACCTTATTTATATGTGGAATCAAAAAATGGAAACAAAAGCCAAATTCATAGATAACAGGAATTCTTCAGCTCTGATAGCATTATTAGTGCTTTAGCTATAAAATTTCTTTTACTTTTTTTATGGTGACTATGGTTGCACTAAACCTTTCTCTGTTAATGCGACTGTCCACATTCATCACTGGTTCTTTTTAATGTACTAACCATGGTGATTTAAAAGACATGAAAAAATGCTCAACATCACTAGCAATCAGGGAAATGCAAATCAAAATCACAATGAGATACCACTTACACCAATAAGAATGGCCCACATCAGAAAAAAAAAAAAAAACAGGCAACAACAAGTGCTGGCATGGATGTGGAGAGAAAGGAACACTCTTACACTGCTGATGGGAATGTAAACGGGTCCAGCCACTATGGAAAGCAGTGTGGAGGACTCACAAACTAATGAAAATGGAACTACCATTTGACCTAGCAATTGCTCTTCTGAGAATCTACCCAAAAGAGACCTCAATACTTGTACAGAGGGACACCTGTGCCAGATGTTTATTGCAGCACTATTTATAATTGCAAGGACATGGAAACAACCCAAAACAGATGAATGGCTGAAAAAGATGTGGTCTATATACACAATGAAATATTACTTTTCAGTTAGAAATGACAAATTTGATGCATTTGAGATAACATGGATGGACCTAGAAGAAATCCTATTAGCAGAAACAAGTCAGAAAGAAAAAGACAGACACCAAATGGTTTCACCAATATATGGGATACAGAAAAACCAAACAAAAGGCCAAGAGAAACAGTCAGAACAACCTAACAACCAAACTAAAGAACACAATGTGGGTGGGGGGGGGTGGGTAGGAGTGGTCAGGAAGGGATAACCCCTGGGGAATACAAAGATGTGAAATTTATATATAAATAAATTATTTCATTAAAAAAAATAAAAGACCCTGTTTGGCAGCCAACATCGGGTCATACTTGGTTCTGGTTCTTGTCACTTTATCTCCTAACAAATTGCTTTTCCTCACTTTTTTGTGTGTCTTGTAGTTTGGGTTTTTTTTCTTTCAGCTTTTTAGGAAACAGACTGTTTTGAAAGAAAATGGTCAGATTTACAGCAAAACCGAATAGAAAGGAAAGGAAGTCCCTGCATACCTCCTGCTTGGCACTCCCCACTACCAGCAACCTCCCATCAGATGGCACGTTTGTCACAACTGATGATCCGCCGTTGACATATCTGTCACCCAAAGACCATGGCCCATTTTAGGGTTCACTCAACATGGTGTCAACGCTATGAGTTTTGTCAAATGCATGATGATATATCTATCATGGTAGTAATATACAGAATAATTACACTATCCAGAACCTTCTGCATCTACCTGCTCATCCCTCCTTCCCACCACCCAACACCTGGCAACCACTGACCCTTTTGCTGCTTTATGTTGCTGTATGTTTCAAGGTTTTGGGTGTCATGTACTTGGAGTCACATAGAATGTAGCCTTTTTCAGATTGGGTTCTTCTGCTTACGAATAAGCACATTGGATTTCCATGGCTTGATAGTGGAGGTGACACTGAATAACACCACTGACTGGATGTACCATCGCTTATTTATCCACTCACCTACTTAAAGGACATCTTGGTTGTTTCTAAATTTAGGCAATTATGAATCAAGCTGTTATAAACAAGAGGGAGCAGATCTGTGTGTGAACAGAAGTTGTTTTCAAATCCTCTTGGTAAATAGCAAGGAGCATGAATGCTAAAAGTTAAGAGCAGGTTTCGCTTTGTAGGAAATTGCCAAAGTGTCTTCCATCCCATTCTATTCCAAAGCCAGTGCCATTTTGTGCTCCCATAAGCAAGAAAACGTGTTGTTGCCTCACACCCTCACCAGCTTTCATGGTTGGGATGTTCGCCATACCTATACAGGTATGTCCTGTATATCATGATTGCTTGGGCTTGAGGTTCCCTAGCAGTGGGGTTATTGAAGATCTTTCCATATGCTTACATCCATCTGTATTTTCCTAGATGAGGTATTGATATCTTTTGTCCTTTTCCTCCTCTAGTCAATGACTTTTTATATAATTATCAGTCATATTAGATAATTAGATATGACCTCCCATCAATGATACCCTCTGTACCACCACCCTGCTCCCCCCTTCCCCACTCCAGTCACTCTAACTCTTCTCTTTTTATTTTTTATTTTTTGAGACTAGGCTCACTATGTTGCCCAGGGTAGTCCTGAACCTGAGGACTCAAGTGATCCCTAGCCTCAGCCTCCCAAGCCTGGGATTAAAGGCAAGCGTCACTGCTCTGGCTTCTAACTCCTCTCTCGCTGCAAGTTTCTGATATCGATGTTTGGCCCCCTGTTCTTGTCTTTTTCTTTTCTGGGGTAATATCCTTTTCCTGGGTGGGAACTTGCGCTCCTGGGACGCAGCAGACCAGGCCGCTCAGATCTCCAGGAGTGACTCTGAGGGCGGCAGGCAGGCTGAGCCCGCCAGGAACCTCTTGCAGGGCAGGTGAGTGGCCTGGTTCTCCAGCCTCCTTGATTTTGGTGCTTCCTGGGGTGGAGACTTTTCTCCAGACCCATGTGGTCACTGGACTCTGCGCCTCCTCTTCCACGCTGGCCGCCTCCTCCACATGTGGCCTTGAGAACCCAACTCCCAGCCACTGGCCGGGGAGAAGGTCCCGGCCAGGGAGAGACTCCAGCAGGCAGTAGGTCCAGCTCGTCTCCGATCTCGTGGTTCGCAGCTCTGCCATGGGGCTGCAGCCCCTTCTCCGTGGCTTTCCTCGCCCGTTGACTGGAAAGAGAGGGAGCCTCGCTCACGTTGCTTACATCCCTGGATGAGGTGTTGGGTTCCGCAGCCCCAGAGACATTGTAGCTCTGTGACAAGTCACCACTATAGCTAGTCCAATGGTTTTATTTATTATTTTTTAAAGTTGTCTATAGGAGAGTGATTTTGCCCTTTCATTCTGCCATGCTTTGGGTGGAGCTCCAGACTTCCTTTTTCGAGCAGTTTGAAGTTGACAGGTGTAGCCTTTTTAGAGTGACTTTCATCATCATTCAAGTTTCCCCATGGCTGGAAAATTCATTTCTTTTTAGCACTGGATGGTATTCCATTGTCTGTCAGAACTTTATGTAATATGATAAATGCCAATAAAGAATGGGGTGCCCTTGACTTACAAGGTTTTCCCAGTGGGTTTTTCTGTAAATTCACTGATTAGATCATCAAAGACGTTTAGCCATTTTATTTTCAAGTGATACAGTTGAAAACAGTATCAGTCACTTTGCGGAAATACATGATCACAGGTAATTTTTGATCATTTTTAATTCTGACAAGTACGAAACTATTTTTGGAGTTGTTTGAAGTATTTATGTTCTGTGAGAATATTGGGATTCATTTCTGATAAATCATTTTGAAATAAAAAGTTTAGCCCCTCTTGAAATGATCATCGAGGCCAGGAACGGTGGCTCGTGCCTGTAAACTTCAGCTTATGACGCGGCCGGGGCTAGGGATTGCTGTTCGAGACCCGCCTGGGGAACGTAGAGAATCCTAGTTCCAAAAAATAGCTGGGCGTGGTGGTACACGCCTGTAATCCCAGCTACCTGGGAAGCTGAGGCTGGGGATGCTTGAGTCTGTGGTACCCCGGGCAACAAGAGCCTGCGGTTCCACGGGCAAAAATAGCAAGACCTAGTCTCCAAAAAAAAAAAAAAAAAAGAAATGATCAGAATATTTTTTTTCTGAAAAGGATTTGACCCTCCATACAAATCAACTTAAGAAATCTTTTTTTTTTTTTTTTAATTATACTAGGCCTTGCTATGTTGCCTGGAGTAGTCCTGATCCCACAGACTCAAGCGATTCCCAACCTCAGCCTCCCAGGTAGCTGGGATTACAGGTGCCCACCACCACGCCCAGCTGCTTTTTCAAGACCAGACCTCACTATGTTGCCCAGGGTAGTCTTGAACCCGCAAACTAGGTGATTCTTTGCCTCTTGCCTCCCAGCACTTGGATTACAGGTGTGCGCCACCACGCCCAGCTTAACTTATTAAAAATCTGATGGTGATTCTAAATTTAAATTTCTTCCCTAGCATTTTAAGGATTTTTTTATAGCATTTCATCTTATGTGTGGATGCTTTTGATATCGGCTTCATGATTTTTATATCATTTAAAATCCATTTAGGCATTCTGTAACTGTATCCTCAATGACAAGGGAAAGTTAATTTCAAGATTGTCTTCAAAAGACAAAACTCACAAGCAAACGTCGATGGGAAGCATAAAGCAGGGGTGGGGGGAGGGAGGGGTTAAAATATGGGAGGGATGCTCACAAGGAGCTGTGCTGATGGTCATGGGTGCGGAAAGTGGGAGAATTATACCTAGGGGACAGGTCAAATATTGTACAGAAGTGAACAAGGATGTAGGAAAATTAATTTTAAAAAAGATTGTCTCCCTCATTAACATGCGGTTTATTGGAAGCTTCTGATGAAATGACCGTTCTTTTCCCATGAACGCAATGACCTTTAAATTTAATTTTCAAGCCTGTGGATATTTGCTTTACGTTGCTATGTTCCAGCAGTTTGCAAAACTGGAGACAATTTCTGAACTCTCTACGAATTCTAATAAATTCATGTTAGGGCCAGGCACAGCGGTGCGTGCCTTTAATCCCAGCCTAAGAAAGGAGGCCAAGGCTTCACAGGCTCCATAAGCCAATGGCACTGCCAGTCAAATGCTCCTTCCAATCTGTGCCCCCTCATGTTTCCAACCAACATGCTACCTGAGGTGCCAGACAAAGGAATGGCCTTCCATGCACAAGTGGAACCACACTTCTTTCTCATCCTATGACCCCTTTTCCACCTGAGGCAGAGTCCGGAGGGCCGGGGTGCAGATGACATCCAAAGCAATCACATTCTGACAATGCACAGCCCAAGGAAGGCATTGGGAAGATGTGTTCTAGGGTGAAGCTCTACCTTTCCAGGTTACAGCAAGTCTAAGCTGAACAGAAAAAAAAATCTTTGTGCACATTTTCCTGCCTATCCTGGGAAAGGCTTGCATCTGCCATCATCATCCAGGAAGCACAGTGAGAACCTCTGAGAGTCACTGGAAGCATCCACCAGCCACCCAGTGGGTGGCACAGCCCCAGGGGAGCGATGTAGCCAGCTGGGAACTGCAGAGACAGGGACTCTGATGCACACAGGCCCGGAGAGAGTGAAGGCATCATCCTCATGGGATGGCTCCCTTCTTCTCAAGACAGGAGAGATGGAAGCCGTCAGGAGCTGGGATTTGACAGTGAACACAGAGAGGTGATTCTGGAATCCAAACACGAGATGGTAGCCGGACCACCTAAGGGATTTTTTACGTGCACCGACTGGATAAGAGACAAAGACTTCATAGTTTTTTTATATAATTTTATTTTTTCAAATTAATTGTTTATATATATTTGTATTTTATATCATTGTCTACCTCAAGGTTCTCCCACCACCTTATCACCGTAAACCATCATCTTAAGCTCTTGTACCCATCCCTCCCCTTCTCTTGATCCATGCTCTCATTCTGCTAACAGTTTTAAATTTTCCTTGTCCTTTTGTTTGTTTGTTTTCCCTATACCCCATATATAGGTGAAATCAACCAGTATTTCTCTTTATATTTCTAGCCAGAAAGATAGATTTCTGCTAACATCATTCCTTCTAGGTCCATTCATGTTATCACACATGCATCAAATTTGTCTTCTTTGACTGATGAATAATATTTCATTGTGTTCATATGCCACAACTTTCTGATTTATTCATCTGTTTGGGAGCATTTGGATTGTTTCCATATCCTGACTACTGTCAATAGTGATGTAATAAACACCCAAGTACAGGTATCCTTTTGAATGAGTGTTTTGTGTGCTTTGGGTAGATTCCCAGAAGTGGAACTGCTGAATCGAATGGTAGCTCCATTTTCAGTGGCTTGACGGTCCTCCACACAGCTTTCCACAGTGGCTGGATCAGTTTGCATTCCCACCAGCAGTGTAAGAGTGTTCCTTTCTCTCCACATCCACGCCAGCACTTGTTGTTACCCATTTTTTTGATACAGGCCCAAATACTTCATATTTTTTTCTCTATTATTCTAAATCTTCATTGAGTGATCGCTCTACACACCCATGTGGGTCCATGAATTTTGCACTGCATTGAAAAGATAGATTGTTTATACAGACAAGGGACTTTGCACAAACTGCTTGCCCAGAACTCACACATGGTAGAGGTCACCTTGCCCTCTATGAGCCTGGAAGTTTCCAGGCTGAAAACAGGGATCATGTCTGTTTATTGGCAGCCTACCCCTGGCACCATATTGGATGGAACTGACTGTTGTGTGCCCATCAACCGCTAGCGAAATTCACGGGTCTCTTTCTGTGACTGTTGTACAGAATTCACTTTGACGCAGGGACTTAGAAATGACTGTGTCAAGTAGAGACAGACAGCCTTCCTACTGCTGATGTGAGCCAAATTGGACCCTGCAGCTTGTTGGGGATTCAGTTCATGGCTTCTAGGATGCCAGCTTTCAGGCCCTTTCAGATACACGGTTTCAACTCGTCCTTCTGACAGTCATTACACCATCTGCGTCACAGTGGAGTAAACAGACATGACAGCTTGGTGTCACCGTGTCATTAGCAGAGCAAACATGAGAGAGAACATAATGCTTGCATTTCTGGGCATTCGTCACTTATGTCTGAGAGCAGTCGCACCACCCCTTCCCTTGCCAGTATATCTAGCCACCCATGTTATATTCATTTACCCTCCAAAGCAGTCCAAGCAGTCTCTGCCTCTTGATGGTGCCATTTCTCTGGGGTGCCATTTCCTTCTCAGCATGTTGAGACCATTCAGCTGGGGTAACCACAGTGGCTGTTCCTCTCCTTCGGTTGCTGTAGCAGCTTGTGCTTTAAGTACGTATCTTCTGGCAACAAAACAGCATCACTGATGAAGATGATGGTTGGCAGTTAAGCTCCAAGTCTCTGCAAATTCTGACTGAGGTTCTGTTTACAAGTGACCCCCAGAGTCCTTCATGGCCAGGAACAGCCTCTGGCAGACCCCTTCAAGCCCCCCTTTCCCTGAAGCCTGAAGAACCCCAAAATTCTCCCCAGAGTCAGAGCTGACAAACAGATGCAAGTCCAGAGACTGGATGTAGCTCCAGGGGATCTGGAAGTACCTGGCTATATAAAACATCCTCGCTGAAGCATCGCCAGGTAAGTATTGCACAGGTTTAGCATCCTTGACAGGCTGGTGAACCATGCCGCTGCCCTCAAGAACATGCAAGTCCTGCCCCGAGCCGGACAGGGAGGCATCGGGAATGTGGTACACACACATCAGAGAAAAATCACTTCCAGTCCGAATATGCCTAAATCAACTCATTCTCTGATTCCTTGTCTGCACCATCCATTCAGTGCACAGGCCACCAGGTAAAGCCCCCCCCCCCATGTAGGACTTAGAAACTCCCACAGCAAGCTGGGCGTGGTGGCACGCACCTGTAGTCCAAGTGCTGGGAGACAAGAGTTCTGGGATCACTTGAGTTCATGGTTTCAAGACTACCCCGGGCAACATAGCAAGACCTGGTCTCGAAAAAGCAGCCAGGCATGGTGGCAGGCACCTGTAATCCATGTACCTGGGAGGCTGCGGTTGGGGGTGGCTTGAGTCCGCAGGGTCAGGACTACCCCAGGCAACATAGTGAGACCTGGTCTTGAAAAAAATAAAAGGAAACTCCCACAGCACCCAGCTGACCACAGAGATAAATGACACGGCTTGCAGGAAGCGCTATTTCTTCTTGCATAGACTTTTTGGGCAGGGCGTCTGCCCGCTCATGAATGGACAATAAAATGTGGCATAGCCACACCGGCAGTGATGTTCTGCCATAGGGGGAAGTGAAACAGTCATACATCTCCAACACTGGCGATCCTTGCCAACATCCTGTTCAGGGAAAGGAGCCATCACCAAAGGTCAACTGTTACCAAACACTTTGCCTCCAAGGTGTGAGAATCAGCACAGCTGGATAGATGGACGGCAGATCAGCAGTTGCTCATGCTTCCAAGGGGGTGACAGGGAAGGGGACTGACACCTAAAGGGTGTGGGGTTCCTTTCAGAAATCACCAAAATGTTCGACAATCAGATCGTGGGGTTGATCGCCTGATCAACCCAGCAGGGGAGACGTCAGAGTGTAGACTCCTAATGGGTGTGTGTGTGGGGGAATCATGAGATAAACCTCCATAGAACTTTTACGGATTTGTGTATCTGAGTTTTAAAATAGAGTGATTTAGTCAAAGATTAACAAAGATATAAGCAAATAAATCAATGGTTTAAAAAACAGTCACAATTTATTACGAATTTTAACACCACACTACAAAGTAGGAGAGTCTCCCTGGAGAGCTAAATAATTTCAATCAGTAGCATTGGGTCAAGGCCATGAAGACCAAGTGTGATGATGAAAGAGAGCAAGTTGACATCTCCCTGTGGAGAGCTGTGTGGAGGACCCTCAAACTACTGAAAATGGAGCTACCATTTGAGCTAGCCACCCCACTGCTGGGAATCGACCCAAAGGATACCAGGACGCTCATTCAAAGGACACCTGCACTCAGATGTTTATTGCAGCTCTACTGACAGTAGCCAGGATACGGAAACAACCCAAATACCCCAAAACAGATGAATGAATCAGAAAGCTGTGGTCTATATACACGATGGAATATTACTCAGCAATTAAAAATTACAACTTTGAGGCATATGTAATAACATGGATGGAGCTAGAAGGAATCATGTTAGCAGAAATAAGTCAAAAAGAAAAAGACTGAAACCAGAGGGTCTCACCTATAGATGGGCTACAGGAAGAACAAACAAAAGGGCAAGAAAAAGTCAAAATAAGCTGACAACAGAACTGGGGCAGGCAGCTAGGAGGGAGAGAAGGAGGGGGAGGGGGAGGGGGAGCGGAAGGGAGAAATCAGGGAAAGGAAGAGCACAAGAAGACCAAGATGAAGACTCATGGGCGATGGAGGGGAGAGAGAGCCATGCAATGATGGAATATCTATTACACGTGTGTATATACGTAACTATGTAAACAACAAAATGATTACTTGAAAAAACTTTAATAAAGGGGCCAGCTGAATGTCGTCTGTGGTCCCTCCTGCCTCTCCCCTTCCTGTGACAGCTGCCACGCCACAAGGGCAGGGGAGACACACATGGCGGAGAGCGTGCCTAGGAAGGGTTGCTTATCTACCAAGCACAGGGCTGGTGGATCTGGGGGCTGGATGGCGCGTGTGAAGTCACTGCTAACACAGTGTAAACTGATACAAGATTGATGAATAATATTCCATCGTGTACATAGACCACAGCTTTCTGATTCGTTCATCTATTTGGGGGCATTTAGGTTGTTTCCATATCCTGGTTATTGTGAATAGTCAGCACAATTTTCTTTTTTTTAAAGAACAACCGCCCTAGGCCAGGTGTGGTGGTGTGCGTCTGTAATCCAAGCGCTGGGAGGCAAGAGGCCAGGAATCACTTGAGTTCGCAGGTTCAAGACAACCCCTGGCAACATAGCAAGGCCTGTTCTCAAAAAAGCAGCCGGACATGGTGGCAGGCGCCTGTAATCCCAGCTGCCTGGGAGGCTGAGGCTGGGGATCGCTTGAGTCCATGGGACCAGGACTACCCCGGGCAACATAGCAAGACCTACTCTCAAAAATAATAATAATAATAATAATAATAATAATAATAATAATAATAATAATAATAATAATAATAATATGCCATCGTGTACTTCTATTTGGGGGCAGTTAGGTTTAGTCCATATCCTGGCTACTGTCAATAGACAGCACGACCGCCCTCGCCTCTGGTCAGCTCAGCAGCCAGGCCCTGACTGCAAGCCTCCAGGGAGCAGGTGGCTGAGAGGCAGAGAGGGCCGGGTGCTCCCTGGAACCAGCAGCCGCCAGCCAGGAGAGAGGGTATCTCCAGTGCACAGGCGTGACGGTGAGAACACACAGCCGCCTTGGCACTGGTGGGTGGCCTCTTGCAGGAGGTGCACTGGACAGACCTTCAGCCCCGGGCTACGGGGCGTAGACACTGCCTGCAGCAGCGGGGCCCTCGAGGAGCTTCTGCAGGGAGAGCGTGTGTCTTAGCTCTGCCGGGGAGCCGTGATCTGGCCCACGGGGAGCCATGAGCCTGACATGACCAGGGCCATCTGCAGTCACGTGAGGGATGCAAGGCCTGTGAGGCACCAAATGGGTAAGAGACGGGCTGAAGGGACACCCTGATCGTTTTGGTTTTTGAGACCCGGTCTCGCTATGTTGCCCTGGGTAGTCCCGGTCCCGTGGACTCAAGCCATCCCCAGCCTCAGCCTCCCAGGCAGCTGGGATGACAGGCGCCCGCCACCACACCTGGCTGCTTTTTTGAGACCAGGCCTCGCTATGTTGCCCGGGGTAGTCTTGAACCCACGGACTCAAGCGATCCCAGGCCTCTTGCCTCCCAGTGCTTGGATTACAGGAGCATGCCGCCATGCCAGGCTAAAAGGAACACCTTTCTCTATTCTTGCCCATCTCTAGCACACTGGAGATGGTCCCTGGCAAGTCTCTTGTCTGCAATGGGGCCCCCTAACATCCTAGAATGGACCCACCAGAGAGACATGTCCTGGTAAGATAAAGGCGTTTGCCCCACAGGTGTTTTTCTGTTAGATAACGAGTCCCCATCCGACCCACGTGCTCCAGACCCCGGGATCTCGGTTTTACCTTCCCTACAATCACTTTGTGCCCATCCCTTCACCAGAGTGTTTAGGGGGCTGGCACCTCTAATAAACAGCTCAGCATATGCCACTGAGTCCTGGTCCAGAGTCCATCTCTGTCTTGGACCATCTCAGTCTGTTTCATCTGTTCTTCTTTTCCCCACCCACAGCTTCCAACAAGGCTGCCTGCTGTAGAGAGGAAAGACTAGATGGATGTTTCTAAAATAACTAGAAAAGTAATGTGTCCTTAAACCTTCATGTACCGTTTCAGCCAATGGTGGCATGCACGTGTGTCCGTGTGGCATCCACACGCGTGGGGACACATGCTGGAGAATGTGTACCAACAGGGGTTTGCGAGCAAAGCTGTGGGGAGACCCCGGAGGAGGAGGAGGGAACTGGGAAGGAGTCCAGTGTTTCTCCTCACCCCCTGGACAGTCCATGCAGTTCGGGCAGGAAGCACTGCTGCCACGCCCATTCGCGGACCCTCGGCCAGGAGCTGCCAGGCTGGCTGACCCAGGGACACCTGGGTTTTGTGGCGGCCACTCTGCCCAGTGGTGCATTCCAAGAAGCAGAAGAGAGGACAGGGGTGGGATGTGCCCTGGGGACCCGCGGGAGGGAGCCGGCCTGCTGGCCAGCTGGCATTTTGGTGATGCCCTCGAGATCGAAAGCGCCTTCACATCTGGCTGCTGGTCAGTGACAAGCTCGTGCTCCAGATGGCTCAGGCCTCTTCACGCATTTTGACCTTGAGCTGTATCTCATTGCAGAGACAAGCTGCTCGTCACAACAGAGGCTGCTGTCATGGTTGTCCTTGTGGTGACGTGAGGGGCTTTTGGCTGTGCCGTTAGGAGACAGTTTCCTTGTTCAAGCTACCACACATTTGATGGCCTCTTAGCGAGTACTGTGAATCAGAACCATACGTGTACACGCCCCTCGTGCTTTCTGGCAAGACTGTCGATGAGACGCTTCTGAAAGACACATTTGCTGCCAACCAAAACCAGTCAGATACCACCTCACGCCCCTGGAACAACACATGTTGGCTGGATGTGGAGGTAAAGGAAACTTCCACTCTGGGGGTGGGGATACAGACGGGTCCAGCCCCTGTGGAAAACAATATGGAGGTTTCTAGGTTTCTCGAAATACAAGAAATAGATGAAACCATCTGACCCAGCACAGAAGGGACCTAGCACCCCTGTGCTCATGGCAGTGCTAGTCAAAACAGCCAAGTTGTGGAAACAACCTGGACAGAGGACAGAGGGGTGGACCAGAGAACAGGTGGTGGAGTACTATTCAGTCATGAAAAATAAAGGCTGAACTCCTGCCATTTGCAACAACACAGATGGAACTGGAGGGAAAGATACCAAATTAAATAAGCCACGGGGAAGAAGACAAATCCCAGATGATTTCTTGCAGGTGTGGAATATAGAGAGGCAAAGACATGAATAAAAGGAAAACATTCTTGAATGATGGTCACAGAATGGAGGTTACTGGAGAAGGAGGGTGGGGTGTGGGAACAGAGGAGGGAGGGACCCTGCCATCTATGACAAAGGAATAGGGGGCTCCAGGGGCAGAACAGGGTGGTGGCAGACATCCAAGGAGGTGAGAACCTGTTCCCTGAATCATACACAACCTGCAAAAAAAGTATTACAGCAAAAAAATTAATTTAAAATTTTAAAAGGAAAGAAAATACACATTTCCTCCTTTGAACCTGTTTTGTAATAGGCTTTCCTTTGCTTTAAATTGTATGTATGTATCTATTATACATGTGGGTACACACAGTATAGATGTGCATGTAGTGTGTACAATGTGTGCAATATACACATGCATACATATATGCATATATGTTTAGTATACATTATTATATATTATGCAAGATAGAAAACTGGTGGTGAACTAATAGGCATTGCACGTGTTATGTATATATGTGCATATATGTACACATCGCATATCAATCACACGCTATACACATTCCATACATGTCTCTCCATATATGCATATGTGGTGTGCATGCATGTTGTGTGATGTGTATTCTGTACATGTGTACATATAAGCATCTGTGTACATTGTATATACATTATATGCCTGTGCATTGTGTGCATGCATGCACATATGTTGTGCACATATATCATACACATTTTATATATCTATACATGTGTGGGCATGCATGAGCTGTGTTATACATACACACATTATTATATATGGTACATTTACATGTACATGTGTGCATGTCTGTGTTATAACATTATGCATGTTGCGGATACATGGGTACATATATGCATGTATATTGTATACACACTGTACACATTACACATGCATCTATATGCATTTGTATATGCAGGCACATGTGTGTTATACATACGCTATACATACCATACATGCATCTATACATGCATGCTGCGTACATGCCCATGATACGTGCATCTATACATGTGAGTGTGCATGTGTGTTGGGTTTGCATTGAACATGTGTGTCTGCTCACGTGTGTGCTGTGAATGCATTATACATTTTACGTGTGTGCATGCATGTGTGTTATATTTGCACATGTCTACCAATTTTTGTTTGTTGGTGCAACCACTTAAAAAATTCTGACCTGACTTAATCCTCTATAATCCTCATTCCGTGCCACTATATAATTGCTACTAGTCAATGACACTGGTTGTAATTACACAATTACACACTGGATTTTTTTTTTTTCAAATTTCCACCTTATTCAGCAACAGTATGTGGTATTACATTTGGAAGAGGAAGAGATGGAAAACAGCTGGTGACTCGGCCCTGGGGCCAGGGAGACCGCTGTGAGGGGGACACTGCAGAAGGACAGAGGACGCCTGGTGGAGGCAGCTTAGCCACACTGCAGACAGCTTCCCCTCTCCTGGGCTGAGCCCGTGTTCTGCAGGCACATGGAGGCCCTAGGCAAATAGCAGGTGGGCTACGTGACACCCACCCCACACCTGGCTGTCAATACCACACATCAGTCAAATAGTTTTCTTTCTGCTGTCAAAAAGTTACAAAAGTATTTACTTTTCCATCCACATGTGAGCCGAGTCAGAGCAAAGGAAATGTGGAACAAGGGCCAAGTCAGAAGCAGTTTTGCTAAAGAGCAAAGAGAGATGACTGCGGCAGTCCTCTTAACGCCCTCCTCTTGATGCCACAAGCTCCTACAGATTCAACCCCTGGGACTTCCTGTCGAAGAGTTTTACACAATCATCTTAACACATTTTGCTCTTGTTGAAGGGCAAGTTCGTATGGTGTTGAGGTTTCCACGCACCATTTCTCCGTGTCCTGGGACCAACATCCCTCACAGTCTGACCCTGGAAAGAGGTTCCCCTTCTAAAGAACCGGTGAGTTGTTAAACGTTCATACCAAAGGCATATAAATCATCAGCCTTCCTCGGCTTCCTGCAGCTCAGAGCTAAACGTTAGTGCAAAGGAAATCCTGGGCCAACCTGTTTTGTACTAGGTTTTCCTTTGCTTTAAATTATATTTGTGTATATTATTACACGTGTGTGAATACATGTGTGTACATGTGTATTTGTAATGTGCATGCATATATACACGTGTGTGTAATGTGTGTTATTATATGATATAAAATTGGTGCCAAAATCCTGCTGTGTCTGCATCTATGGTACATGTATGTGCATATATGTACGCATATTATATATACACATGCAAACACCAGTCTACATCCCCTGGGTTAGGGGATGCAGAAACCACAGGATCTTGTAGCCTCTGACCTCCACACCCTCAAGCAAGAGGGTATATTTGTTTTTTGTTTTTTGTTTTTTGAGACTGGGTCTCGCTGTTTTTGCCCATGGAACCACAGGTTCACATTGCCTGGGGTGCCATGGACTCAAGCCATCCCCAGCCTCAGCTTCCCAGGTAGCTGGGATTACAGGCGCGTGCCACCTCGCCCAGCTATTTTTTGGGAGTAGGTCTCACTGTGTTGCCCCTAGTGGGACTCGAACCGCGATCCCTAGCCCCAGCCACTTCATAGGCTGAAGCTTACAGACACGAGCCACTGTGCCTGGCCAAAAGGATATATTTGTTAAGCTGCCACAAACAGACTCTCAGAGAAATAGGCAAATAGGAAAGTTTTATTAAAAGACTTAGCTGAGGGCACTTGGGTCTCAGAAGCAAAGTCGGACCCAAGGCCTTGAGCTTTGTTAGTACAGGGATTTTACAGGTTTCAGCAAAAGCTCTGAATACAATTTTGCGTTTTTTAACCATATAGAGGCAATTTCCTGCGTGACACGGTACAGAATTGGCATAAAATACAATCTATGACACTCAGGATATCCCTAAGAAATAATACTTTCATGGGACTGGGCCTTTTCACCTTGAATAAGTTCTTTTCTTTTGCACAAGCTGTTTTCTCCCAATTAAGGGAAGGGTAAGCAGCTGTGTCCATTGTTATCTTGCTTTTAGCTTTCCCACACACACAGCCTGGCCTGAGTTAGCGAAAGTTAGGAAAAATTCTACAAAGACCTAGTTGAGTCTCCTTCGACCTTGAGATGCCAGTGTCTCAAGCCAACTTTTAGGCCTAGTGGTTAACACTTTAGGTCTCAGTCTTGAGGGGGGTTTAAACTCATTTTTACAATATTCACTTGGCTTCCTCCCACCATGGGAGCTGGAAGATTCCAGTGCACAGCAACTGTTTTCCTTGGGGCATTCCAGGAGTTCATTAATTACTGTCATTTGTTCCAAGTCAACAACCCAGACTGTGTTATTCCTATTCAAGAAGTCAACTCTCACTTACCAACACTTTTAATTCTACCTATTTCTTTAAGATATGTGAGTGGTTCCTGAAAAACCTTTTATCTTTTATACAGAGTAAATTCTTTTATCTTGTGCAAAGTGTATTTTTATATACAAATGATGTTCGGTTCCAAAATACACAGCGGCCACCTTTGCGAAGGACCTTTCAAGGACCAGGAGACTAATCTGTATAACTACCTCCTCCTCCTCCCCTTTGGGATTCTGATTAGTAGACAATCCAGGTTCTAATCATTCTTTTTGTAGCTTTGACTGCAAATTCTAAGCATCTTCTCAAGTCAGCTAGCTTTAAAAAGTGCATAGGCTTTTTTTGTTTGTTTATTTTTTCATATATATCTTTTATTTTTTTACAATTGATTGTACAGCTGGGAACGGTGGTGTGTGCCTGTAAGTGCGAGCCTATGGAGTGTGGCTGAGACTGGGGATCGTGGTTCGAGTCCCACTTGGGGCAACATAGCAAGACCTACTTCAAAAAAAAAAAAAAAAAACAGCTGGGTGTGGTGGCACACGCCTGTCATCCCAGCTACCTGGAAAACTGAGGCTGGGGATTGCTTGAGTCTGTGGTACCCCGGGCAACGTGAGCCTGCAGTTCCACAGGCAAAAATAGTGAGACCTAGCCTCAAAAAAAAAAATTGATTGTACATATATATATATTTTATATCATTGTCTACCCCAAGGTTCTCCCACCACCTTATCCCCAAGAACCATCATCTAAATCTCTTGTGCCCATCCGTCCCCTGATTGTAACCCTTTCCCCATCTCTTGCTCTATGCTTCAGCTCTGCTGACTGTTTTAAATTCTTTTTGTCCATTTGTTTGTTTTCCCTCTACCCCTCATCTAAGTGATACCATCCAGTATTTCTGTTTCTTTCTGGTTTATTTCTGTGAGCATGATTCTTTCTAGCTGCATCCATGTTACCACAAATGCAGCAAATTTGTCTTTTTGATTGCAGAATAATATTCCATTGTGTACATAGATGCTTTCTGACCCATTCATTAGTTTTGGAGCATTTGGGTTGCTTCCTTATCCTGGTTATTGTCAACAGTGCTGCAATAAACATCCGGGTACAGGTGTCCTTTGAATGCATGTTTTTGTATCCTTTGGGTAGATGCCCAGAAGTGGGGTTGCTGGGTCGAATGGTAGTGAATAGAATTCTAATCTCCTCTTTTATATTGGGGAGCAATCACTTCCTCCCCTGCCGCTGCCTCTCGTCCCAACTGTAAGCTTCAGAGCAAGGAGATGCCGTTCTTCTCGGGATCATCACCTGGCATGTGGCACATGACCTGGACATAAACAGGTGCTCCAGAAACTCACTAGATAACAGTACAAATGGTCAGCTCGAGTCAGCTGGGCTGGGCCCTGGGAGTGCAGAGAAAGAGCCCAGCCCCCCTCCAGGGCCTTCAACAATGACCCAGCTCAGGAATGCCCCCATCCTCTTTTTAAGACCTAGTCACACCTTCGCCCAAAGCACCGAGCCTAAAGTAC
>PVHY01024294.1:0-19803 GCA_004024945.1 Uropsilus gracilis
GGGGGCGGGAGTGAAAGGCTGACGCAGCGTCACTCAAGGGACCGCCCTCTTTCTCCGGTGACCACATCCGGACTCCAGCAACATCTGGATTGCGGCCAAGAGAGGTTCAGACTGTGTGCGCCGTGCCTACTGCACTTCCATGTGCGGCGACGCACATCCCCCTCAGCCCTGAAGCCACCTGCCCGGGCAGCGACCAGCCTAACCCGACTGGATGCCCTGCCATGTCCCAGAGGGGGCAGAGTGGGCCCAGCCCAGCCTCCACCCCGCAAGGAGCTGTGGGATTCAGGACAAGCTGGCCTGTTTGCTCTGCACCCCGGGCTTCTCGGGTACAACCCTGATCCCCTCACAGGGCTGCTGTGAAGACAAGATATCACATCTGGGGAAACACTCTGGGCACTTCCTGGCACTAAGCGAATGGAGGGAGGGTGTGCCCCGTCTACCCTCATGTTCACAGGGGCCCACCCGAAGGCATCTCTGTCCTGAGCAAAGGGCAGAGCAGCAACGTCCTGGCCTCTCATCCAGGCCACTGCCGGGCCTCCCAGCTAGGAGTCCTCATTATGGCCCAGGCCAGAGGACGTGTGGGTGTGGAGAGACCGTGACTGGCTGCCTCACAGGTGTCCTCCGTGGGAGCGAGAGTGTCAGCCTAGCAAGACCCTGCATCCAATCTGCTTGTCTCTCTCTAAAAGGAACCAGGTCTCCTCAGAGAAATGGCTGCGTCCAGGCCTTGGGTAGGAACATCCAAGATTCCCCAGGGGCATCTTCATATCCCAGAAGGCAAAGACGGCGATGTCAGGGCAACAGACTCAGAAGCCAACCTGGAGAAGCTCCTTCCAGCCCAGATGGGACAGTGTGAGCGTCCAGCGCTATAGCTGTCCCAGTAGTAAACAGAGCACCAAGGAGGCTTAAAAACCCATGACTTGTTAAAGAGCAGCCCTGCGCCCCCCACAGAGAAAATACGGCCACTTTGGAGAATGCGAGGAAGTCAACTCATGCTGTCAAAAGCCTTAAATCTGGAGGGGGAAAGCACTTATCCCATCCTCCCTGCATGAACTGCACCCGGAGCCACCAAACCATGGAGGAGAAAAGCTTCCCCAGAGATGCAGTTGAGCAACAGTGGAAGGAGCACTGGGCTAAGGAAGTCACCGCTGGCCCCACTTGAAGGAAGGGGCCATCTGGCCACTGATACCCCAAAGTCCCGGATGTTACAACCCAGGAAGGAGGCTGTCCGCAAAGGCGTACTTGAACCCGGTTGATCCTCAATCTGCCATCTTGTGAAAACTACTGGGGCGGGGGAGGGGGGAGGAACGTGCCCCACAGTGTGCAGCGAGCCAGACCCGGTGGAGGGATGCCATGGCAACAGGGTCAACCCAGTAAACAGCAAGAAAGACGGGAAGGGGAACCTGAACACCAGGGGGCCTTTCAAGGTGCACCAGATCTGTGGGGGTGTCACCCTTGCGGGGATGCTAGTGCAAACTGAGACTCAAAACATACACTGGAAAGTTTTGAACATGAACTGGAGAGCTGATGGTACTGGAGAGTTCCTCTAACTGTGATAACAGTGGAGGTTATGACTCTAAAGGTGCCTCCATCACTCATGTGACACAGGACACATCTGTGGATCGGAGGATCATCTAGCGGAGATTTGCTCGAAGACCTGCAGAGGATGAGGAGTCAGAACGGTGGAGACTTTGTGGAGGTGAGTTTCACTGTCCACAGTGTGGCATCTCCCGCTAGAAAGAGTCCCAGAAACCTATGCCTGTCGCTTTTATCTAATTTTAGCTTGAAAAATGTCTTCCGAACATGTTCATTTGGCAACCAGCGGAGTTACCATCGCAGCCAAGAGACGAAGGGAAGCAGGGCCCCCGATGCCCACAGACACCTGCCACAGTAACTGTGAATCTACAGGTGTTGCTGTGGACACAGGGGATACACCAACAGCCAGAGTGAACAGTCCTCCAATTTCACAAAGCTGTGGTCTTTAAATAACACACAGTCAGTAGACCAACCAAGTGCCAGGCATTTTGTTGGCCGCTATTACAGACCAGACTGGGCTCGTGGTGTGAAATGAGGAAAACTTCATTTTACTATCTTATCTGCCTCCAGAACACTGGCAACAGGACAGGCATGACCACCTCTGGAGAGTGACAGCATCGCCATTCCTCCAATGTTTACCTTAGGAAACATTCCTTAGGAGACAGCAGCCCATTTGTGAGTGGTTCCCCTGCCCTCAATTATCTCACAAAAATTAATACTTCGAACTGATTTTATTGCACCCTCAGCATTTGCCTTCCTGTGAAATTCGCCATGAACTGTGCTTTGTACTCTATAAATACCCCCTTCCTTTACGAATAAATCTGTTGCCTGGCCCATGCTCCCAGACAACCCTTAGCTACTGTAGCTAAGCAATCTCTCTCGTCCTTTCTTGTACTCTGTGTTCGGCTCTCAACAGTATTTGACCAAGCACCTACCATATATGACTTCATCTTGGCCACAACCCTTTGAGGTGAGTGGAATTATCCACCCTACTTTCCAGATGAGAAACCCGGAAAGCACAGAGAGGTTGAGTCACTAGCCCAAGGGGACACAGTTAGCATGTAGGACTGGATCCTGGAGGCTACGTTCCCTTCCTCCTTCCCACCAAAGCCATCTCCCCCCCTTCCAGTGCCCTGCGCCAGGGGCGCCCCCACTCACTTGCTTTTCCTCAAGGCGTGCTCCACGCTGTGCCCGCGGAACTTCTTGTAGTAGTCGATGAAGGAGAAGGGCAGGGTGATATTCAGCGGGTTCGTGCGGTCCGGCGCGGCCGCCCTCTTGCGCGACTCGAAGGCGATCATTAAGTCGACCCAGGCTGCCGGACGCTTGATTTTGAATTGTTCGATAAAATCCTCCCCAAATATCTTACACAGGAGCTTTTCAAATTCATAGTCCACTCCCAGGGATCCGTAGGGGCCACCTGAGTCAAACACAGCGGGAGCCCCCATGTTAACATAAACCGTCACGTGCCGAGCCTGAAGTCTGGGGTACCACCCGCCTGGGTCCCCCAAAACGCAAGTCAGCACGAACCTGGACTCACTTCGCAAGCGGATCTACACTAGCTCTGCAAAACCCTCAGGCTCTTCTACTCCCACACGGAGAAACTCTTTCCTACTGAAATCACGTGCCAGCAATCTGCAAAGTCAACTCTATTTTGCATAAATCAATATGCTTCGTATACAAGGATAGCACGTAGCTTCCCCCCCGAGAAATCCAAGGACAGGTTTGCAAAGTCCATGGGTCTCCCTAACCCCTACAGTCTCCCCCTCTACCTGCCTCCCCTACAGAGAGAGCTGCAGCTTGACTTGGGCAATCTTGACCCAAGCCCAAGTGTCCTGGACCACCCTAGGCCACCCACCAGCAGCCCCACATCCCATCGGTCAGTGAGCACATCCATGCAAAGCTCCCAAGACACACTCCCTGGGCCAGAGCAGGCTCATGCTATGCCAAGACCCAAGTGACGGTGGCCTGAATTTTCAGCAACATGGTATTGCATCTTGCTCTTCTGTTGCACATGGCAGCGGTGCCCTGCGAGAGCCCACATGCCAGTGGCCTTGAGAGAATGAAACACCAAGAAACCTGGAAGGAGACAGTCATGCAGGAGCTCACCTGTGGCTTTATACAGCTCCTTCAGGTGTCCCTCTGGTAACCGTATCTGATGCACTGTCAGGTCCACGGTGCCACCACCACTGTCCACGACCACGTACTTGTCACCTGGTGCAAAAACAGTCATTTACCTAGATGGCTTGTCAACCCCGCCTTGGAAGGGGCTGGTGGGTGGGACTTTGTAAACCCAGCTAAGTGCCATCAACACCTCTCATTAGTACGGTGGTCTGGCTAATTAACACACAGTGAGTTACTGGGGACTAAAGAGAAGGCGGTGAGGTCTGCCCAGCGGTGATGGTTAGCATGGATGATAAAGGCTCCAGAGGGGAGAGCTTCCAGAACAAAGCGTTCCTGTCACACTGCTGCTGCAGACCCAGTGTGGAAAACTGAGCAGCTCCCTGCCAAGGGAATTGCGCCCTCAATGGCCTGCTTGGATACAGGCCTTCTTCCAGAACCTGTCTATTTCCTACCTGTCTATTTGGTCCACATGGTTTCAGAACATGCAAGATCACAGCTCCAAAAAAGAGCTCTCCCTGGAGGTTTGGTCTTTACAACCAACCGATTTGGAACATTTTTCCAAAAGTGCAAGAGGAACAAACAGGAATCCACTTTTGTCAGCAGCACACAGGTCCAGCAAGGGCAAAGGACATTCAAGGACGCTACCTTCCTCCAGCTCGGACCAGATTTCTCCTATGACATTCTCCACCAAAAAGGTCCGGCTCTGCCGATTACGCCGAATGTGTTCCTTAGCTAGTGGCCGAGAGAGAGAAAATGATGGGTAAGAAAGCATGAAAAAGCAGCAGTCACCTGCAGTCAGTAGAGGCAAGAGCATGAGGAGGTTTAGGGACAGAACAGCTAGAGATACGTGAGCAGAGTGATTCCATCAACTTAACACTGGGGATAAGAAAGCCAGCTCTGCTAGAGGCAGCCATTTCCACCCGCCTCGCTCATGCATCTGCGCAGTCGCTCTGTCCTGTGCCTTTTTGGAAAAATTCACCCCGTGAGATTCCCCTGCTCCAGTGACATTTTGCAGGGAAAGGCTTAATAGAGTCGGCCCATTTCCTGACTTTGCTGCCACAGGGAGGAAGCTGCCTGCCCAAGAGTCTGCAGTGTGCTCTGTGAAACAGTTTCTCTTCAAGGAACTTTGTCTAGTGCAAGGAATGTGTGGTATGTTTTCCTAATCCACATCCTCTGGATAACGGGATGGGAGTTATTTCCGGAGTCACTTGAAGTCAATACGCGCTTCGGCCACAAGGTGGCGCATCTGAAGCCAGCACCCTCTTTCCCGGACACAGGGTTATTGGGGCATTCATGAAACATGGCTACGCACGACTAGTGAATCGTGTTCTGAGCTTTCAAAAGATATTACCGTTTGTTTGGGCAAATGGAGCCCCGTGTCGTGAAAAATAAACTCATTCATTTATTCCTGCTGGAGTAAATAAAGACTGGCAGAGCAAACAGCTCTGGTGTGGGGGCGGGGCGCCAGCCCACTCTCCTCTGTGGGGGCCACTGGAGGCCATGTGCTTAAGGACAGAGAAGGGCCTGGGGGCTCAGGCATTCGTGCCATGGGGGTCCTTCCGGCTCAGTGTTTCCACAGGTCTCCCCAGCAGCGCCCCTTTCTGCCGGGAGAGAGGGTGTCACTGCGAAGTAAGGCTGAGATGAACCCTGCCTCGCTGCCCCAACGCAGGGCAGCACCCAACGTGTGAGACCCTCTGGGCACACGAGACCACAGCTGAGTGGCACTGTGGGGGGGAGAGCTGTGCTTAGGGGCAGGGCCCAGAAACAGCCCTCGGGAGGCCGGGGCCCAAAGCAGACCCCCTCGAATGTGAGCCTTGTCCTTTGGAAGCGTCGAGAAGCGCTACGGGAGAATTCGCTGGTTCTGACGCAAGTGTCTCTTGTACAGCCACTGGGCGGGGATCCTCACGGAAGACTGGGCGCGCAGCACCCCTCCCGGCCAGTGGCCAAGGAAATGGAGCCCCCACGTGGGTCTGAGTATTCAGAGCATCCAGTTAGGACCCTTGCTGGGGGGGGAGGGGACCCCGGATTGCCTTAAGAG
The DNA here is from genome assembly GCA_004024945.1 of Uropsilus gracilis. Lineage (NCBI taxonomy): Eukaryota > Metazoa > Chordata > Mammalia > Eulipotyphla > Talpidae > Uropsilus > Uropsilus gracilis. The sequence goes on from PVHY01024294.1 coordinate 5,693, forward strand.
GCAAATCATGCCCTTGGACTTGGAGGGGCACCTGTCCTCATCCATTCCAGGGGAGTCGGATGTGGGGTGTGAACACAGAGGCCCAGCAGGTTGAGCCACAGCCTGGCGACCTGGAGTGCAGGTCATTTTCTTGGGCTGAGCCTCACAGACTCCATCTGGCCTTGACACTGCAGGGGGGGGGGCAATGCCCCTGGAAGACAGAAAAGGCCTTGAGGAGGTGGCCCCTAGTCAACGCATGTGTACTGGGGGGCCAGGCTCTGTGCCTGCGGGGCCCCCGGGAGGACCAGCAATAGTCCTGCTCAAGTCATCCCTCCCTGCCTCCTGGGCTGGGCCCCCTGGGGCAGCATAGGGGGGCAGGGGTGTGGCTGGTTGTGTGTTTCTGCCCCGGAGGCCCTCATCGGAGGATGAAGCAGGGAACTGGGTCTGGGATGGAGGCAAACCAGCGCCCCCCCCCCCACCAGAGCGCAACCGGATGGCACCCCCGCTCACCCCCACCCCTGTGACTCTGGCCACTGGCAAACCCAGTGGCCCTAGATGGACTCATGGAGTCTGAAATACCAGGGACAACAGTTCCTGGACCAAGACCCTGGCCAACCTGCATCCGGGTCAGTGTTAAAGAGGAAAAGCTCCTCCCGTGCCTGCCCCGGGCAGCTAAGTGAGCAGCTGAGGGTCAGGAAAAGCCATCTGGGGTTGAGACGCTCGCCCGGTTCACGGCAAAGACACACAATGAGCTCATCACACACAAAGCGGTGAGTCAACAACAAGTCAACAGACTTAACGGAGGAATTAATCGCAGGCAAGTGGGATTAGACTGAGAATCCGTTAACAGACCGGAAGGATGGGAAGCCTAGTAAGAGGCAAGGCCATGGACAGCTCTCCGAAGCCCAGCCCTCAGGTTCCTGGCGAGAAGCTCCTCCCCCTTCTAGACACCCTCCCCCTCCTAAGGCACATGGGTGGGCCATGAACCCGGGAAACCACAGCTGAGGTCACGGGGCTCCTGGGAGGGGCCGGGCAGCGGGGCTGAGCCCAGAGGCACTTGGCATCTCCCCTCCAGGAGGGTGGCATTGGGGCACCCAGAGCCTCTTGATCACCCCAGGCTGAGATGCATGCAGGGCAGGTGGGGGCGAGAGGGGAGGGGGAAGAGAGAGCTGAGGTACCCTGTGCAAACCCAGCTCCTACTGTGTCACTGGAGCTGTACCCATTGACGGCCGCCTTGCTGCTCAGCTCGATCATTTGGTGTAGCCGCAGCTTCCGGCAGTAGATGGAGGCGGCCTCGGGCTCCAGGGCGATGATGAGCTGCTCCGAGTTCTCCGGAGAGGCCAGGCCTGCCTGGAAGACAGAGAGGAGCCTGGGATCTGGGCCCTGGGGCAGGGCCACTAAGAGGACACCCATGCCTTGGCCAACACCCCAAGGAAGAGAGCTTCCCTGCTGGTCAGGGGACGCCCCTCAAAGGTCTCTGCAGACCTCGAAGTTGAGGGGGACAGTATGCTGGGCCCCAAGTCAGGCACCCAAACACCCTACCCGGAGTGATCAAGAAATGAGTCCGCACGCTTGGAAACCGCAAAGCCTTCTGGGCCATGGGAGGTCTTGCGTGACGAGCTCACTTGGCCCAGATCGAGGCGCTCTGGGAAGTGGCAGAGACCCTGAAACCATCAAGAATGGTGGGAGGCAGATGATCCGTCTCTAGTTACAATGCACCAAGAAGCCTGAATGGGGTGGCGGGGACCCCCAAGCTCGGCGTTTGCTTAGTGACTGAGCAAACCAGAACCCAGCCAGGCCCCGTGCCCTTGGCTGTGCTGGGCAGCCTCTGAGCTGGCGGCTCTGGCTCCAGGAGGGTTCCTGGGCAGTGCCACCTGGAGGACCCTGGGCCCCCTTGCTTCCCACAGGGCATATTCGGAGGCAGCTGCCAGTGATGTCGCCACAGCTTGACCCTCGGACAGCAGGGATGCGTCTGTTCTATGGCTTCGGGCCCATCCCAGTCCCGGTGCCACCCACCCAGAGAGTCCATCCCATGGGCTCTGGGCCCAAGCTTGAGGCACTCGCAGAAGCCAGCCCCTCACCTGGGCCTGGTCCAGCACGCTGACCTTGAACCCTGGCTGGAGGCGGCTGCGCCTGCCATGCTGGGAGACGAAGCGCGCTTCTCCTGTCTCGGCTGTTCCCTCAGGGATCTTGGGCAGGCACTGGCTTCCAAGGCTGCTCCCAGCCTCCCCTTCACCCCTGGCCACCCAACAGGACAGCCCTGGCCCTGTTTGTGCCCAGCCCCCACTGCCCTTTCACCCAGCGCCCTGTTTCTGCGGTCTGGCGTTACCCCTCCCATGAGTGTATCACGACTGAGCCTCCACCAGGAGCACCCTGCGGGGTTCACCTCCCAAAGCAGCTGCCTGGCTGGCATCTGTGCCACGCTCTGCAGAGAGCTCACAGCCTGACGCGCTGCAGACGCTGCCTCCAGCCCCGGCTACAAGCGGACTAGCCTGCCCCCCTGCAGGACGGCGCTTCTCTCGGGGCAGCGGTCAGTCTTGCCCCGTAGCCCACAGGGCAGCTGCTGAAGAGCTGCCCCCTCCAGCCAGACCCTGCTGGCTGCTTCCCGTCTCTGTGAACCCGAAGGAGCGCGCTCTGTGACGAGACCCAGGAGCCCACAGACAGCGTGTGAGCAGGAGCGTACTGCCCAGGTCGGCCCCTCCGGAGAGCTGGGGCGGCAGGAGCACATCAGTAGCCGCTTCCTAGAGCGCTCCTGACGCCTCCGCTCACAGGACTCTGCTGTGCTCCAGGAAGAGCCACCAGCACAGCGTCCCCGGCCAAGCAACATGGCGGCTGGCGGAGCACCCGCAGGCCAGGCTCCCTCTGCAAAGTCCCAGCCACCCTGGGGCTGGGTGATGGGTGTTGCTGCGGCCGATTCCTGTTTGCTCATCTTTCTCTGCAGCTTGCTCAGAAAGGGAGGCGCGTGCAGGTGGCCGTTGCATGTGAGATGAGGTCACCATACAAGGGGGGGCAGCATGTTTACTGAGCAGGGCTCTGGAACCTCCTGGAGCGACACCTTTCAGACAGAAAGCATCTGGGAACCAAGTGGACAACTTCCTACTGCCGATGCCCTCCATGGAATGACCTCCCTACTCCAGGTCTTCTCAGAAGCCCTGGAAGGGGACCCACGGATCTTCCTGCAACCCCCCGAATGCCCTTAGGGGCTGCAAGGTGCCCAGAGCCTGAGTCTTGCAAAGGAGGTTTGACCTCCTTTTTCCACATGCATGGACAGAAGAGCTGTCGGCTTCTGCAGTAAAACAGGATCTGTGGAAACTGTTCACCGGCAGTGAATCTCAGACCTCTGAGGGAGATCCCAGAGCCAGCCCCCACTTCCCCCAGGAAATGCTCCAGTGTCACCTCCCACTCTGCATCCAGGTCACCGCCGCCTCCGCCACCAGGCAGTGGAAGCCTGAAGCTCAGCCGCCACAGGCCTGGAAGGTGGCCCTTTTCCCACAGGCCACAGGGCAGACAGGGAGTGTCTAGCCATCCCGAGCGCACCACCCCACTCCAGTTCCGGGATCTACAGTTGGCTGCTGGCTGCCCTGAAGGCACCATCCTGAGTCAAGAGGCCCCGGAAGAGTGGAAGTGCCATCCCCTCTGACTGCAGGCGGGCTCAGGACCTGGGAAGAACGGGCATGTCAGTGAAAGCTTCAAAGCAGGGCAAGGACGTCCCCGTGTGAAGGTGGTCAGACAGGAGGAACCGCCTCTTATTCTAGGGAGGGTCAGTCTTTTGTGCCCTCACTTCTTCAACTGATTTGAGGTGGCCCACCACCTGAGGGACAGCTATCCGCTCTACTCCTCAATCACTTAAATGATAATCTCATCCAAAATCACCTTCCTGTAGCCGGGCACGGTAGCACGTGCCTGTAAGCGGCAGCCTAGGAAGCCATGGCCGGGGTCAGGGATCGTGGTTCGAGTCTCACAACATAGCGAGACCTAGTTCCAAAAAAATAGCTGGGCGTGGTGGCGTGTGCCTGTAATCCCAGCTACCTGGGAAGCTGAGGCTGGAGATGGCTTGAGTCCATGGTACCCCGGGCAACGTGAGCCTGCGGTTGGTTCCATGGGTAAAAACAGCAAGACCTAGTCTCAAAAAAACAAAAACAGAAACAAAATCGCCTTCCTAGAATCACCCAGAATGATGCTTACCGGATTTCTAGGTAGACCCTGGCCCAGACACACAGAATTAATCATCCCAGGTGTTCATCATCCTCATTCTGTCTAATAAATGGGGGGTGAGGAGCGAGACTTGGAGAGGTGCTAACTCTGGTCACAGAGCAGCAAGCTTCATGTCCACTCTCTTCCTGGGGACTTTCCCAGAAGACAGGCTGTAGACACTGCAGAAAAGTCCACCAAGAATGGTGCCCAACACGCCCTCTCTGGCATCGCCCAGAGATGCCGGACAATTCCGTGGACCAGTCATTCAGCTTCCAGCTTCTTGCGCCCAGACCCCTACCATAACCCCCTGGTGCACAGAAGACCTGGGGCAGGCTGGTTTTACGAATGAGGGAGGGAGGGACAGAGTGGCACCACCACCTTTAAGTTGCTACGCAAGTGGCACCCGCGTATCTAATCAGCGTTACCAAGACCCCCAAACCAAGCTGCAAATCACCCTCCCTGACCGCATCCCCAGCGAGCGAGCCTGACCGCAACACGGGGCGTGTCCAGACCTCAGGGGGCAAATGGCCACATCCATGAAGGCTGGCCGTGTGCATGGCCTGGCGGGGGCCCGCTGACCCTCCTCCTCTCCGGGTGTCCTTGGATTCCTCCAAACCCCCAGGACACGGCCCCCTGCCTGGGTTTCTCCTGGGCACCCCACCTGCTCCTAAACCCCTCTCCCCGCCACCGCCAGCTCAGGAACAGGATCACCGCAGCTCTCCAGGCCCCTTTCTCTTCCAGGCTGAAAATAAAAACCGACCCTTTTCCAGGTCACAAGTTCCCTGGGGGTGGAAAAGGACACTCAAGACCCCGAGTCCGTCCCGGGAAACACTCAGCCCTCCGGGAGCGCCCACCCAGCCGTGGGCCCACGGGTGGCGGCCGCCCGACAACCACGCTGCGGAGAAGCTGAGCCCTTGGGCTCCGGGGACGGCTGACCTGAATGTTGGTCTCTTCCTTCCGGAAGAAGCCGTCTCCCTGGCACTCCCACCCTCTTCCTTCATCCTTCCAAAAACAAGTCTATTTTTGGCAGCTCAGAGGAAGCCAGATTCTCACGCTGAACACAGGCGATGGTCTGGGGCAGGGCAGGGGCGGGAAGGGCGAGGAGGGGGGCGGGTGAGGAGGCAGCCCCTGTGGGCTCTACCTGCGTGGGAGGGCAGCCACAGGGGCTGCGTGGGGCCTGCTGCCAGGCCCCCCCCCCACATCCGGCTGCATCCAGGTCTCAGGGCCGCCTCGGGGGGCACTTTGGAAGGGACAGTTCCCAGCACCAGCGCGAGGTCAGAGGTGGCTCAAGAGGAGAGTCCATCTGGGCGACCTTCCTGAACTGAGCTCTGCAAGGAGCTGGCCTGGCGCTGGGAGGGGGGTGCCCCCGAAACTGGCACAGCAGACCCACTCCGTCCTGAGGCTCAGGACGCCAGGTCAGCATGCCAAGCCGCTCTCGCCACCGCTGGACAGGCCCTCGCGGAGGCCCCTCAAGACACGAGCTGCTGGCCGAGAGACCCGGGGGCCGTGAGGGTTGAGGCACCAAAGGGTTTGCGGATTGCTGGCCATGGGCAGGGGCGCCTTGCTGACAGGCACCGCCTTGGCCACACCCAGGCCCTCCCCTGTGCCTGCTCCCCCAGCACTGCACAGCCATCTCTGGGCCATGATGTGTGACCTGTGGGGGCAGCACTGAGCACAGCGGCTGCCCAGATGGCCGCCTCCACACCGGGCTTCCCGCCACCCATGCTGCCACCCCTGACCCCTCCTGACTCAGACCCACTCATTTCCCCCGTCCCTTCCTTGAGAACGTTCTCACTTCCTTTCACTCGTGCAGAGAAAGCCTCTGAAATCCCAGCCTGAGAATGAACTAGAAACACACAGAACCAGGACCTCACTGGTCCCGCCCACCCAGTCCTCCCTCAGGAGGAAGGGGGGGAGGGGAGATTGGGAAGGCCCCTTGCTGGGCCCCCAGCCTATGGGGTTCCCCTTGCCACCCCCAGGAGGCCTGGGGGTGCTGAGGAACCCGAGAGGGGTGACTGGCAGCCGTGGGTGCTGAGCCCCACCCCGCCACGCTCACCTGGTAGGCAGCCTGTCTCATGAATTGCTTGGCGGGCTGCTTCCAGATGGCAGGCACCGTGATCACCCATCTGACGTCGGCGTTCTCGAACTCCGAGCCGGCCTGGTCGCTCAGCTCCTGCGGTCAAGGGAAACACAGCGGGTCAAGCTGGCAGGGCTGGCCCCGGTGGGCTCCCTGGCCATGAACTCCACACATGGCTGATCTGCAGCCTCCAGAACTGACAGCGCCGAGGGAAGTATCCTGACCAGTCACCAGACAGGGGCCCCCAGCACGCTCCACGCTGTGCCTGCAGGCGGGAGGCAGTGGGTCGCCGGTCCCGTGACTCTGGGCAAGTGACAACCTCTCAGCCTGTCTCTTCACCAGTCGGACAACAGCTCCTGGCTCCCGAGGGGATGGGCAGCAGCGATGGTTTTCTGAGAGCCACACTCCTGACACCTGTTCTGCATTGACCTTACAAAGCACGTTGCATTGACCACAGGGACGGTGACATCCACTCGTCGTTCCTGGTGTCCACGCTCCCAGGACCCCGCTCCCTCTGAGCCTCAGCCTCCAGACATACCTGCTCTACACTCGAACCAGCTGCATATCCCTAGCAGGGATCCTGCCATGGCTCCCCGTTACTCGAAGTCCCTCCGCTTGGCACTTGGGATGCCACAACACAGCTTGCTGTCCCATCCAACCTCCCAGCCTTACCCTTCTTCCTGCCTCCCACAGCTGTCTATTGTCATCTCTTTCACCTTGTGCTATTCTGGCGCCATCCTGCCATCTTGCCTACCGGTTGCTGCCTGGGAAGCCCTGCCACCTCCTACAGGGAGTCCTCCCTACTGCAGGTTGACTCTCGCCTTCACCAATACCCGTTACCCCCCTCATGATGAGGACTGCATATTCCTGCCATCTGTGTTATGTCTACACGGCCAGAACTCGTGTGTGAACCTGGCACCTAAAAGTACTCCAAAGGAAACAAAGTGTGTAAATGGATGAAAGCAGTGATACGTTCTCACTTCCCCATCTCTCTAGCCCTATTTCTGGGATTCTATTCTATTTTTAGTCTACTTATTGTATTTCTATAGCTCACCAGATTTCTTCTAGTGATCACAATACCAAATGCTTCTGAAGTTCCCAGTTCCTTTTGGCTAAAGCTCTTTCATCATCTCACTTACTCCCACTCACCACCAAGCCCAGGGGAGGGGCAACAGAGTGGATATAATCCGCTTAGAAAGGCACTGTTCTCCACATACTGGGCCCTCACTGTGCAGACCCCCGCAAGGGGAACCCAGGGGGATTTGGGTAGTCAGCTTCTTCCATTATCTCATGGAGGGGGGGGGCAAGAAGAGGAGAAAGGAAAGAAAGGGGAGCAGAAGAAGGGAGGAAAAGGGGCGGAGGGGGACGGAGGAGGAGAAGGAGCAGCAGTAACCAAGTGTCACCCTGCCCTGGCCCAAGGGAGCACGTCACATCATCAACATTTCCTTTAACATCAAAGCACCCAGAAGCACCTGCTCCCTCCTCGGATGAGGCGAGTGGATAAAGAGGGATCCAGCATCTCACCCAAGATCACGCCACTGCTAAGTGCATCTCCTGTCTTCCTCTTTTGCTATTTTACTGATAGTTTCAAGGAGACAGTATAGTTACAAGGTCACGCGACCTTCCCGCTAATTCCATCACTAAGCAAGAGGCTCCTTCTCTTAAGCAGCCCCTCCTCATTCCCACCTGGTGACCACTCATCGGCCCATTCTGGACACTCACACCAACGGAACCATGGCCCACGTGGGCTTTTGCGACAGGTTGTTCTGACCGTGTTCTCTGGACTCACCCAGGCTGGGGCGCACATCAATGCTTTGTTCCTTTTTCGTGGGTGACTAATATTCCCACCTTGCCCCCCACACACACACTGTTGCCCACTGGAGTGTGCACACGTTTGAGCACAGTGCTGCTGCACACCCAGGGGCCAGTGTGAAGAGCGCAATTGCTGGGCGGGCACCATTTTCCATGCCCGCTAGCAGCAGGAGGCTGCCTCCTTCCTTCATTCCCAGTGCAGAACCCCACCCTACCTCCAGGTGGCCCTGCTGCCCAGCTGCTGTGTCTACCCCCTCCCACCACGGGCACCGGCTCACTTCCTACCTTCAGCGCTTGCTCCTTAAAGTACTGCAGGGCGTAAGCAAAGATTTCCAGGGCTTTGACCTTCTTCCCATTTGCTGCTGTCAAGTCTGTCTCCATGGTGAGGTCCTGGTGGGGGAGGGGCAGGAGAGAGTAAGAAGACCACAAAGGAGAGATGTACTTCCGCTCCCCGAGCTGCAGTTTGGAGAGCGGGGACACGGGAGCCTGGTGTGCGATCCCCAGTGTTGGAGGGGGTGGCCGACCCCCTAGACAGGGCTGGCAGCACTGTCCCCCTTAGGAGGAGGTGGCCCTGGTTGCTCCTTCAGCCCCCACACCCACTTCTCCCCCACTCTCCCCTCCCCTCTTCCCTACCGCTTCCCCCTCCTCTCCTTCCCTCCCTCCCCCTACCCCTCATCCTCTGGGAGCAGAGGTTTGGGGGCAGCATCAGAGCCCAGGAAGAGAGGAAAGGCAGCCAGGAGCACTGCCAGAGATTTACATGCCATTTCCACACACAGACACACGTCCCCTTGGGAGCCCCCTAATGCAGTCTGAATCACGTCAGCTAAGTGCTGCTAACGGACATGACACTCGCTCCCACTGAGCTGCACGCCTGGTCACCAGCATAGAGGAGTCCGATTTTAAGGCTCACGCAGTCCCGGTCCAGATGCCAGGGAGCCAGGCGCCAAGGCCTCCCTCTCTCTGCCAGCAGCTCCCACAGCTGCGAGCGTGTTCTGGTCCTGGGGTGGAGGCTGCCCCGTGAGGGCCAAGATGCTTGGGGGCTGAGGTCATGCAGAGATGACAAGAAAAGCCCTCAGAAGGTGGGCAGAGAGTGGGAGTAACGAGGAGGAAGCCGCAGCATCTCCTGGCACCAACCGGCTCCTCACTGCCAGGGAGAAATCCCAGCGGGGCGTCTGGACTGACCCAGGCTGGGAAATTAGGCTCCGCCTCAGGAAGGTCAAAGGGCATCAGCTGCTAAACCAGCCTGGCGGGGCCTCTCGGTCTCCCGCCTGCCCATCCACATAGGCTCACGCCTCCCACCCCTGTGCCCACAGGGACACCCTCCCCCCGCCCCCTCTGGAGTAGACGTTCCCAGGCTCTGAAGACTGTACCAGGAAGGCCCGGGCTCTGCATCAAAGAGCTTCCCACTGTAAAGGCTCCGCCTTCCAGCCCCACAGTGCTGCTGCTCGGCCTGAGTCTGCTGTGGGATGGAGGATGCATCTCCAGCACACGCTGTGGGCTTCATGGAGATGCCAGTTACGAGCACAGCGCTCGGGGAGGCAGAGCGCTGGAGTTAGCTGCTGCGCATGCGCACCAGCAGACGCACAGAGCAGGCGCAGTGGGACTAGCCTCCTAGGTGCTAGGCCTGCTACCTGCTAGACTAGTAGGACTGGTCTACCTCGTAGACTACTACCAGGTAGAAGTCCCTGGCGGCAGACCCGAAGCCACCGACTGGAACTTACTCTCAACCAGGCGTGGCTGAAAGGGCTTCTTCCGCTACTGGGATTTCTTGGGTTCTCACAACCGCCCCACGCGGGAGGCACCACCAGTGCCCCCATTTTATAGATAAGGCAAAACAAGGTGTGGAGAGGTCAGGTGACTTGGATTAAGCATCTCAAAGGCAGCAGAGGTGGGACCCAGGCAGCCTGGCCTTAAAGTGGGGGGCGGGGGTGTCTGAGACACCGCTGCCATCTGTGTCTTTAAGTACAGAGAGCAGAGGGAAACCCAGCTGACTGTTGACAGCGAAAGCTTCTATCCCCGCGGCCCCATCTTTTGCATGAAGCTTGAGGAAGGGGCCAAAATGACGCAGGCATCTCACAGGGCAATGGCACGTGGGAGTGTGGGAGCAGAGACCGGGTGTGCGGCCTCTGATTGCTGAGCACGTGCCTTCCTGAGCTCCCCACTTCCTCACACAGAGGGTTAAGGGGCCCCGTGCCACCGGCTGTTATGTCCACATGGGTCAGTTTATAGCCGACACAGCCCTGAGCCCCTAAATGCTTTCCAGTCCCCAAGTCCATCCTCCAGGGCCCCCCAAACTCCCAACAATCCAGCAATAGAAGAAGGAGCTCCTGGCAAGCAGGGGCCCCAGTCCCCAGCCGTGTCCACTCTGAGAGGTCAGTTCCCCAGGCAAGCAGCTGGCTCTTCGGTCCACATGGGCAGCGGCGCAGCAGGGTGCTGGCTGTGCCACAGGAGCGGTCCAGCTGGCGTCTAGCCTCAAGGCAAATGGTTGACTCCTGCTGGGGAGTTAAACTGAGGCCGCCTGGGTTGGAAGACGCCCCAAGGCTAGAGGACCCTTGGCTCTGGGCCGAGGACGTGGGGCCAGGGCGGGCTCACTCACCCCTGTGGTGTGCAGCTTCATCTTGAACTTCTCCAGGTACAGCCACTGCTTGGCCTCGGTGGGGTCCAGGTCGTGGTAGAAGTCCCGGGCGGCGTAGCCGAAGCTGTGGAACTTCCGCTCAGGCGTCAGCAAGATGGTGGTGGGGGTCTTCTGGTTGGACACCCCAGGGTCGCCCCCTTCCCATCGCCTGCCACCAAGAAAAGGCAGAGGTAATGGGATGTCCTGTGGGATTCCCTGTTTGAGCGCCTACTGTATGCACACCTATGGGAGGGGGGTGCGGCTCACAGGAGCCGCTGCAGATCTGCCCTTGAGGCAGCCAGTTGGACAGCGACTAGAGACGTAACTTCACTTAAAAAGAAGCACGGGAGGGGGGCCAGGCAGGGTGGCATGTGCCTTTAATCCCAGCCTAGGAAGGGAGGCCGGGTCTGGGAATCTCTTGAGTCCGCAGGTTCGAGACCCACCCGGGGCAACACAGCGAGACCTAGTCTCAAAAAATAGCTGGGCGTGGTGGTGGTGCGCACCTATAATCCTAGCTACCTGGGAGGCTGAGGCTGAGGATTGCTTGAGTCCATGGTACCCCGGGCAACATAGCAAGACGTACTCAAAAAAAAAAAAAAAAAAACCCGAAAGCATGGAACGGCCAAGGACCAAGATCCCGCTCAACCAGGAGCCCTGCTTTCTCCACCACTCAGCTGCCAGCCGCCATCTCTGTGTTGGCGCATGGAGGCCAAACACTCATGTCTCTGGCTTCCCATAACTGTCGATCTAGTAAGTAATGTGCTTGCTTTTTTTTTCTTGAATTTTTTTTTTAATTTCAGTTTTTAATTTAATATTTAATTTAATTTTTTTATTTTAATTTTTTCCCTTTAATTTACGAGCAACCACTAGCAGCGCTCCAGCTGGCTCCAGTCCTCTTTAAACAGGTGGCTATAACCAAATGTAAAAACACGGGTCTCCTCAGCTGGAAAGGGGTTCAGCAAGGGGTCCCAGAAGCAGAGGTGCGGGGGGGGGGAGAGGACGGGGAGGACCATGTTCGGGGGAGCTTCCTCATGAAGCTTTGTGGATCCAGCGCTGCCCAGGTGGGGAGCCAACCTCTACTGCCCAGGTGGGGAGCCAACCTCCACGTGGCTGGCCTCCCCACACAAGGCCGTCTCATCCCTGGTTGGATGCCCCATCAAGCTCCACCAGGGTGCAGGTGTCTAGCAGGGAGGCACAGTCCCACGGTGACCCCGCTGAGTCACAGGGGTACACACCACACGCCACCTTTCCCAACAACTCCCCATCAACCATCCACACCGACTTTTCAGCAGCGAATGAGCCCCTGAGTTTCCCTCTTCAAATTTACACGCCCTCATCCCGACTGAGGTACGAAGCATCAACCTTCTCATGCAAACCTTGTCGCAGGTATGCGGGTGCGTTCAGACTGGAGTCAAATTCAGGCAGAACCCCTGAAAATGGCTGATAATGAAGTACTTGCACAATAACCAAAAACATCTCGCGAGGCCCAGTCCTCTGCCGAGACTTTGCAAGCTCGTCCCAAGGAGGGTCAAAGTTATTTCTGCTCTTCTCATTGTCTGACGGCTCCCTGGAAATGCTCTTTCTTCAAACAGCCTGAATAGAAGCTGTGAACACTGATGCTCGTTTCTACAGCAAGCGCTTCTCCAGTGGGTGTTCCATCCCGGGCTGGCTGGCCACCCCAGCTCGGTCAGTAGCCAGAGTCGGGAGGCACCACACACTGAGGGCCATGAAGCCACCAAGCTCCAGACCGGAAGCGGCTTTGCCTCAGTGCCTGAGGAGACGATTCCTGCATCTGTGAAGCCTCCTAGGACTTAGATTGCAGGAGAAGAAGTGGGGTGGGAGCCCCTTTTATCATGACGTGTGTTTTATTTATTTTTCCTTCCCAGCCATGACGCGTGTTTTAGACAGGCCCGAATAAGACTCCCTCGCGCTGGGAGCAACAGCGAAATTCCATGGTCACAACAGGAGACGTGGCAAAGCTGACGACAGCATGTCTTCAGAGTTGTGGGTTTGGAGAATCAGGGTGACTGGTCCCAGGCCTTGAAGCTCTGGGGGCCGCCCACATGCAGGAGAACGACAGGCATCTGGGGGGAGCCAGGCCAGCCACAGTCTGGCTGGCAGGGTCTGCCTGGCAGCTGATTGCGTGTAGGTAGGTGATGTGAGGCTGTGTGGACTGCTGTGTACATGACGGGATGTGAGGGGGGAGTTGGGGGGCCCCGGAACACAGCGTGTCCCAGGGAGCTCAGCACAGCCCTTCAAATTCACTCCTCTTTCCTCAAACGGGCACTTTCTCCTTCCCACGACCACACCTCGCAGGCACCTTCCCTGCTGGCATCACTGTGTCTATGGGTTTGAAGTCTCATTTCACTACACACGCACCTGGGGAGGTGCTGGCTGATCCCCACGTCACAGACGGGGACACGTGATGGAGCCTGAAGCATACAGTGGGCGCTTAAAGCCTCACAGTGAGAGGCAGCTGTGCCCGGATCACCCCCTTCAGACACCACGTCAGCTGACACCTTCACTCAAGCTGCAGGCTGGACCCCCTGGACTCATACTGTCCTAGCCGTGCCTCAGACCCGTTACCTCAGAACTCATTTCACCGGCCAGGAATGGGAGCCCTGAGGAGACCTGACTTGTCCAAGGCGGCACCATGAGCTCGAGCCAAGCGGAGGGGGATCCAGGCCCTGCTGACCAGAAGCCCCACTCATCGACTCGTCCCTCTCCAGTCCGGAGGCTCAGGGATGGGCACCAGCCTGGCCACCCCTGTGCAGCCTCCTCACCTCATCACGTGGATGCACTCCGGCTCCTTGGTGAAGCTATACGCGTAGCCACTGGACGTGGTCCCAAAGTCGATGGCCACCACCACCAGAAACGCCTGGGGTTCCGAGACGTTGGGGTCGGCATCATTCTGCAGAGACATCGGCGAGGCAGGAGGTGTGGGGACGGGGTGGCCACACTTGGTTTTCATGCACCCCGCCCAGCTGGGCACCCCCTACAGACAGAAGGTCAAGTCTGCCTCGAGGTGAGTGACTCAGGGTGACATGGAGGTGCCCCCAGCGTGAGGACCAGGATGACCAGGTGAGGCACCCCTCTGAGTCTTGCCCTCTGGCCCCTGCCCGCTCCTTCGTCGCCTGTGCACCAATCGGGCTGACAATGGCGCTTAGACCATCAGGGCTGGAGCCCAAGGACACCATGGCAGCCCATGAACATTGCCTCCCACCCTGCCCTCCCAGGCCCAGCACAGACCTCCCAGGGGAGCAGGGAGTGTGTCTCAGGTCCATGCCTGGTCCCCCCACGCTCACACGTGACCCGCTAAGGCCCGGGCCTTGGTGCCAGCACCTCCCCAGCTGTCACAGGAATGGTGCAGGCCCTTCCCTGCTCCCAAAACTTCTTTTTTTTTTTTTTGAGACCAGGTCTTGCTATTTTTGCCCA
>PVHY01024295.1:0-19810 GCA_004024945.1 Uropsilus gracilis
CCCCCCCCCCCCCCCCTGCGCCGGCAGGTCCGGGCGCAGGGGTGGGCCGACCCGGGACCGCTGGTCCCTCCATGCGCCCGGACTTCCGGGGGCTGGGGGCTTCACGGTGCCGCCCAGGCCGGCTTGACCCGCCCCCCACCCTGACCTCCCACTGGGGAGCTCACCCAGGTGTGGTCAGACGCTCCTCGCCCCCCTCTGGCTACCCCCTGCCTTTCTTTTGAGAGTAGATCTCGCTATCTTTGCCCATGGAAACACAGACTCACGTTGCCCGTGGTACCACGGGCTCAAACAATCCCCAGCCACAGCTTCCCAGATAGCTGGGATTACAGGCACACCCCACCATGCCCAGCTATTTTTTTGGAACTACTCCCTACATTGTCCCAAGCGGGACTCGAACCGTGATCCCTGGTCCCTGCCATGGCTTCCTAGGCTACTGCTTACCGGCACATGCCACTGTACCTGGCCTTCCCATTTTTTAACTGGATTAAAAGTAAGTTTTTAAAGCTTGCCTTTGTCTGACCCTTAGTTTGGTTTCTCTATATTTTGTATATAATTGACACCACCTAGTGTTTATTTTTTCCCTTCTGACTTGTTTCAGGTAGCATTAACCCTTCCAGCTCTATCCATGTTACCACAGATAGCCTGAGTTTATCTTTTTGGATCCCTGTAACTTCCCTTTTTATTTTTTAATTTTTATTTTGTAATTTTCATACATTATTGTTCACGTTTGTATGGTTGACATTCCCCTTAGGTATGGCCCTCCCTTGCATATTGAACCCCTTATCCCCCACTCACCCTCTTTTCTCGCTTTCCCCCTCTGGGTCACTCTAGCTCCTCTCACTGCAAGTCGTTGGTCCATGTTTGGCCTGCTGGTCTTTTCTTTCCTATGTCCTATCTCCTGGGTGCAAACTTGTACTCCTGGACAGTAACAGACAAGGCTGCTCGGATCTCCAGGAGTAGCTGAGGCAGATAGTCAGGCTGAACATGTCAGGAACTTGTTGTAGGGCCAATATGTGGTACACTTATCCAGGCTCCTTTCTGGTGTCTGTCACATGTTTCTGGTTCTGTGCTGTCCAGTTCTGATATCTTGGTTTGGGAATCCAACTCTCAGCCACTGGCAGTGGAGGTGTTCCATGATGGGGACAGACTTCCCCAGGTGGTTGGTCCAGTTCCTCTCCTCTTTCTCGTGTTAGTAGTTCTGCCATGGGGCCACAGTCACATCTCTGTGGTTTTTTTCCCTCATTGATTGGTAAAGGAACTTCATTTATATTGCACTTTTTTTTTTAGACTAGATCTCACTGTCCCAGGTTTATTTCAAACTCATGAACTCAAGTGATTCCTAGCCTCAACTTCCAAAGTAGCTGTGACTATAGGCACGCGCCACCGTGCATGGCTATATTCACATTGCACTTAAAGGTGGACATGGGTTTTGGGTTCCCAGCCCCAGAGACAATGCAGGTTGAAACTGTGACAGGTCACCTCAATCACTGGTTTCACCTTCTTGTCTCAGTGGTTCCCAACATGCTGCTTGTACTACCCAGGTGGTGAGTATATCCAGGGCCATTATTATTTCCTCTCCTCTCCATTATATCTGCAGCTAGAGAGATTGGGTTTTTCATTTCTAGTGCAGGTCTGATTGAGATTGGCGTAAACCATAAAAGGCCTTTCCCCCAACCCCCAGCCCATGCCCCAGCAGAGGTGCCTGGCCTCCACCTCCTGCCCACATGGAGGCAGAGGTCAGCTTCCCCAGCCTGAGATCCCTGGACCTGAGACCCCAAGATTCCAGTGATCTAGGGCTCACCCTTGCACCCCACCCCTGCCAGTGGCCAAGGCTGTGGCGGAGGTGTGCTGGAGCTCTATTCCAAGGGTATAAATTTTAAAATTTCCACTTATTTTTCCTATTTCAATTTTTCTGGTATTCTTTAATTTTCTTGGCTCTGGGGAGAATTCCTATTGCTCTACAAGTCAAGACCAAAAAACTCATCCTGACCAGAAGGAAGAATAGCCCTAGTTAGCTCCCTCTCAGGCTCCTCAAATCCTAAGATTTGAGGGCCAATTACTCAAATCCCCTAATGTTCATTTTTTGAGAGAAATTAAAATGCCAAGATTGTCTATGGATTATCACCTGTGTCCTGACCATTGCAAGATACCACTCAGGTTCAGGGTGCAGAAACAAAGGGACTTATTAACAAACAAGAGACTGGGGAAAAGGAAAAGTATCTAAGACCAAAAATGTTCAGTTGTCTCACCCCAGATAACGTCCACAGTGTTCAGGAATCCAAAACAAAGACCATCTATACAAAATAGTAATATCCCAATGAGTACCTGGAGTTGGTGGCACACCAGTATGCAATGAGCCAGGATCCAAAGCATAGAGGCAGTTGAAGTTGCTCACAGGTGGAGTTGCTGAGGTGACACCACAGCAGCCCAAAGCTGAAAAGTCTAATGGGTGGAATGGAAAGATTCTAACTCAATAGTACCAAAACCAGACCCAGACAACCAGAGGCTATGGACAGCTCTCAAAGGCAGCCAGCTTAGCAAGTAGCTCAGTAGTGCTGGTCAGCACTACCAGGAGGTAGAACCAGACAGAGCAATGTTAGAGCTCTCTTGTAAGCTGTTGATATTCATTAATAGTAAACAGCTCTTTTAGAGAAGCCAACAGTGCTCTTCGCAGGTGACATCAGAAGCAGGGCTGGAGGTAGAGACAATGCCCAGGTCTCCACAATGGTGTATAGAGATCTGCAAGTCTGTGGAGATCTTTAAGTCTGGAAGATGTGCAGAAGTCTGAAAGTCTATAAAGGCCTGTGAAGGTTTACGGAGGTCATCTGCTGAATCCCCTTCTGAAGTCATCTGTTGAATACTCTTCACGGTTTTCAGCTGAATGAATCAAGTTGGATCTTACCTAGCTTATATCTTCTTTAGGATCCTCACCATACAAGCCTGGTGGGTCCATTTTCAATCTTATTTCACTGGTGCCAGTTAAGCACCAATCAGTTCATTCTACTTTCACTTCCTTAATGCCAAAGTTTTAATGGAACGAGAGAGTTTGAACTTGATTGGTATGCCGAACTTGAACCTGGTTGGTTCATTTATGGTCCTGGCACCATGCTCAAAAGGGGACCATCAAAAACTGACTCAGACCTGGCATACACTCTGAGTTCAGGGCAGGGACTTGGGAACGTTGGCAAAGTTCACATCAGCGGGGCTGTAGGCCCACTGCATTACACCCTTCAACAAGGTCAGGTGTAGTAATGCCAGGGAACCCACTGCATGGTTGGAACACCCATCTGAGTGTCTGGAGGCTGGGTCAGCACTGGAAACCACCATACTGGCGGTGACCCAGACACCTCTTTCCCAAGGCTTGTGTTGGGCTGGGGCTGTGGGCAAAAGTCAGTCATTCTCCCTAGCTTATGCTGCAGGGGCCCTGTTTCAAGATATTTTTGCTTCTCATATGACTGCTGGAAAATGTATACACACTCGTGGAAAAGTCTTAAAGTGCTCACCATGGAGTTAACAAGATGTAGCTGCATCCTTAATGTGCTCAAATCATAAAGTCAAACTTGGGATCCTTATCCATTATGTTTTGAATTTTTGCCAATTACTATCAAAATATTTTCCTCATTAATGCTTACTCAATAATAGGAATAAATACTACCTATATTGGTCTTTTTTATTTAATTTTTTTTTGAAACTAGATCTCACTATTTTTGGCCGTGGAACCGCAGGCTCATGTTGCCCGGGGTACCACAGACTCAAGCAATCTCTTGAGTCAGCTCCCCAGTCTCAGCTTCCCAGGTAGCTGGGATTACAGGTGCATGCCACCATGCCCAACTATTTTTTGGGGGACTAGGTCTCACTTACGTGCCCCCAGCGGGACTTGAACCGCAATCCCTGGCCCTGGTTGTGGCTTTCTAGGCTGCCGCTTACAGGCATGCACCACCATGCCCAGCTGATCTTTTTTTAAATTGTGGTTAAGAACACATAAACTGTAACATTTTAACCATTTTAAGTATACAGTTCTATGACTTTAATCAGATTCATGTTGTTATGAGAACATTACTCCCATGCATATCCAGAACTTTTTCTTTCATCTTCCTATACATAAGCTCTATTAAATAGTTCCCCATTATTCCCCTTCCTTAGTCCCTAGAAATCATCATTTTACTTTCTGTCTCTATGATTGGTAGTTAACAGGTGCCTCACATAAATGCATCATCAGTATTTATCCTTTTGTGACTAGTTTATTTCACTTAGCATAATGTCCCCGTGTTTCATCTGCATTGTCATGTGTTAGAATTTTCTACCTTTGAAGACAAAAATGACATGCCATTGTACGTATATAGTACATTTTGTTTATTCATAAATATACTTATAGAAACTTGGGGTTGTTCCAGGTGCACACGTCCTCACCCAGGAAAAAGGACATTGTTCCAGAAAAAGAAGACCAGTGGGTCAAACATCGACCAACGACTTGCAGCGAGAGTAGCTGGAGTAACTAAAGAGGAGAAGGGGTAAATGGGGTGCATGGTGGAGAAAGAGGGGTACAATACTGAAATAGGAATACTGAAGGGAGTTCATACCTAAGGGTACAATAAATACACAAATATGATTGATGTTGTATGAGAATTAGAAAATTAAAAATTATAAAGAATCTTGCGTTGCTTTCATCTTTTGGCTATCATAAATAAAGCTGCTGTGAAGATAGGTATAGAAATCTCTACATCTCTGCTTTCAGTTCTACTTAAATTTTTTTTTAGGAAATGCCAGACTGCTTTTCACAGGAGCTGCACCATTTTACACCCCCTGCTAATGGTGTACAAAGGTACCAACTCCTCTACATGCTTGCCAACACTATTTTGTTTTTTCATACTTGCCATCATAACAGATGTTATGTTAGTGATGTGATGTTATGTGATGTCTTAATAAAATAAACGTTATGATTTTAAAATAGATGTATAGTATCATATATGCAAAGACAAGTGACACAGAGACCCCTGGAAATATTTAGTTTGTGTTCATTAGATTACAATTATTGTTCCAAAAGACTATATGGCATTTGTATAGTATATTTTTTCAGTAAAATTCAAAATTGCTCAAAATTTTGTTAATGTTTTTAGTTCAAGGCTAAAGAAGGGCAAGAAGAATGCCACAAGTTTTTCCTTTAAAGCTTAAAAGTAGCTCAAATATAAAATATTAACAAGAGTAGTTAACAAAGAAGAAACTATGCCTCAAGTTACTTTAACTCAATGTTCAAGGTGGAGGAGAATCAAACTTCGAAGTGTTCCCTTCTCCATTAATGCTACTAGAGAGGAAAGTAAAGTGGAAGGAGGCACAATGTACTATGGTGCAGATATGTCGTTGGTGCCTGTGTTGTGGGAACATATACCTAAAGGGTGTGATCTTGTACCTCTAAATCATATAGAGTATTATAAACCAATGTTACCTCAGAAAGTAAGTTTCCTCTTTCAGAGGACTGTCCTTTGTAAACCAAAAAGCATCATTTCAATGGTGAATGTGTTAGCAAATGTTGGTGAATCAGTAGTTAAGCCATTGGGTTTCCAAACAGAAAAGAGAAGTTTCAAACCATGTCAACTGTGCACAGTCTTGCAGGGAAACTGCTTGGACAAACAAGCATGCTCAAAATTTGAAGCTACAGCTCCCCCTGAAATATGTTCAGGTCCTCGAAGGGACATCCATCAGCTGATGGTAGGTGGTGTCCCTTCGAGGATCTGCTCTTCCAAAATATAAGGTGGAGTCATGCCCCAAAGCCAAAGACCTGAAGCATGACTGAAGGAGCAACAAAAAGTGGTACAAACTGCGGAGATGAGACCCACCAAGACCAAAGGTGCTCCAAAAGCAGTACAGGAATGATAAACAGCACGTTCTACCAAATCCGGGAAAATCGCACCCTCACCAAGGACGAGGAAATGGATCAAAGGAAAAAAAAAAAAAAGACTAAAGGACTAAACAAGGACAAACAGCAAAAAGAAAGGAGAGACCAGGGGAGATGTGGTGTGGGGGGGTATTCCCATGGGGATTAGCAGTTATACAATCATATATTGTAAAATATGCAAAAATAAAAATAAAAAAAAGAAATATGTTCAGGGAAGTTAATACTAAATAGAGGAAGAAATGTTTAAAAAGTTGGAGAAATACTGACTGACAGGACAAAATGTAACTTCAAGACTTCAAAGTTATCTGATACGTTAGGGAGCTTACCACCATTTTTTTTTTTTTTTTTTTTTTGGAAGAGTTTGAGCACAATAGATATAGGTCCTCTCTGAAGGTCTGGTAGAACTTACTAAAGGAACTTCTAGCCGTGGGCTTTTGTTCTTAGGGAGACTTTTGGTTATTCTTTCAATGTTTGCACTGTGATTGATCTATTTAGGCTGTCTGTTTCATCTTATTTCATTCTTGGAAGGTTGTGTAATTCTAAAAATTTGTCCATTTCTTCTAGATTGTGCAATTTGTTTGCATAGAGATAATCATAGTAAGTTTTTATGACCTCTGTATTTTGGCAGCATCCATATTAATTTCTCCTCTTTCATTTGTGACCATTTATTGGGATTTTCTTTTTTCTTAGTAAGTCTAGCTGAGAACTGTCAATTTTGTTTATCCATTGATTTTTATGAAGCCAACATTACCCTGATCTCAAAACAAAAGACAGAAAAAAAAAATTCTGAATACAGATGCAAAAATCCACAAATATTAGCAAATAAAATCCAGCAATATATTAAGAGAATCAGCCATCATGATCAAGTAGGTTTCATCCTACAGATGAGAAACTGAATCAACATAGATACATCAATCAATGTCATTCACCAGATCAACAACAACAAAAAAAAAATGAAGACTAAAAATCATATGAGGTCTTTCAGGCCTGACCCTGGTCCTTGTTGGGTAAAAGGTGGGAGCTGAAGTATCCCCAGATGACTTGGGCCCCTGGGAAGAGCCCCCAGCATAGTCTCACTGAGGTCTAGGCTGCAGGCAAGGGTTGGGGGGCAGGGTGAGTGCTGTGCCACAAGGGTCTTAAGGGACTAGGGGTCTTGGGCTGGGGGAGCAAGTCTCTGACTCCAGTGGACCAGGGGTTGGAGCAGGGCACCTCTGCTAGGGTGCAGACTTTGGTGGGTTTCTCCCTCTGGTTTATTGCCACTTTAATCAGGTCTGCACTAGGAAAGAGAAAACCATGCACTCCAGTTGCAGACATACAGGAGAGGAGAGGTGCAAATAAAGGCCCTAGATAGACCTGTCACCTGAGTTAGGACTCAAACAGAGCAAGGTTCCAACTGGAACCCAGACCCCAATATGGGCAGTGTATTTGTCCATAAAATTTAGGCATTGCACTAGCTGTATCTGAAAACACAGAGTTAAAGAGGCCTAAACAGGAGGGTACTTCTACTTTGTTGCAAATTCCAGGTATGGACCCTGGAGGAGAGAATATATCACCCAAAGGGTGTGTAGAGGGAAATTCAAGCCTTTGGCCTTTAAGAGGAAGAAAAAAAAAGGCAAGAAGCAGAGACTAGAGAGACAGACTTTTGGGGAGAGGAGAGAATGGTGGACTGAGAGAACAGGCCCACATGGCTTGGCCAGGGTAGGACCCCTGGAATAGTGAGCTGGTGGTTCCTGGAGATGGCCAGGGATTTGGGAAGCTGATATGTGCATCAGCAATTGTTGAAAAAGTTTGAAGAGCCTTGGAGAAGTGGAGCAGCTCAGAGCACTGGAGAGAGAAGAAGAAAGAGAAGATGCTGGGTAAAACTGGAATTTGCAGAGTGCCTGCCTCAGGTTTGGAGAGGCAAAGGGGCACCATCATGGATATGTGTCTTTGAGACCTTTGAGACTAGAAATGGTGACTGAGGTAAGATAACTGGCCACTTGTGGCTTTGAAAACTTTTCATTTTCCTGGTTGATTTCCCATGTTAGTAAAACCCTATTGTTGAACTGTATTTGAGTGGCAACTGCCTAACACAGGTGAAGTGGACCTGTGGTTTGTTAGCGGCTTCTGCCCCTTTTTGTCACGACATTACAACAAGAGACAAGACTATGAGACTAACTACTGTGATGACCTGTCACAGAGTTTCACCTACAATGTCTCCAGGGGTTAGGAAACCAAATCTCTGGTCCATAGATTTGTGCAGTGTAAGGTTCTCTCCTTTACCAATGGGGTAGGAAAGCCAGAAATGTGGCTGAACTATAAACCACGAGAAAAAAGATAAGCTAGACCAACCATCTACTGAACTGTTTCTACCAGGGAACTTCTCCCACTGCCAGTGGTTGGGAGTTAGGTTCCCAGTGCCAGCTGTCAAAACTATAAGGCTCAGAAGCAACATCATGTGATGACATCAGAATGGAGGAGACAGCCAGTATGAATGAGGAGGCATGAAATTCAGTGAACACAGGTCTGGAGAAAAGGAGAGTCTCCTCCACTATAGAAAGAAATGAAATAAATGAGTCTGGAGAATCATGACATACACTTGCCCTACAAGAGGTTCCTGATGCACTTGGCCTGGTTACCCACCGCACAGTCACTCCTGGAGATCTGAGTATGATGTGCTGCGTTCTAGGAACACAGGTTCTCATCCAAGATAGAGCTATTAGAAATAGAAGCGATGAAACCAATGGGCCAATAATTGCTCAAGAATCATAGCGGAAGGGGGAGCAGGGTGGTGGCATAAAGGTGCATTATTTATTGGAGGGCCATACCTAAAAGGAACAGTAACTATATAAATATGTTGTATGAAAACCAGTTGCACTGGCGCATGCCTTTAATCCCAGCCTTGGGAGGCTGAGGCTAGGTATTGCTTGAATCTGCGGGTTTAAGACTACCCCAGGTAAGACCTCGTCTCTTAAAAAAAAAAAAAAAAAGATGTTGCACGAAAATAAGAAAACAAAAAATTTTAACTAAAAAACCATGTAATTTCAATAGCTACACACCCATTTATGATCAAAACTATCAATAAAATAAGACAAGACGGAATTTACCTCAACATAGTAAAATGCACATACAACAAACCTACAACCAGCATCACATCTAAGCTCAGGAACAAGGTAAGACTGTCTACTGTGACCACTATTGTTCAACCTACTATTGGAAGTCCTAGACAGTGTAATTAGGAAAGAAAAATGTATCCAAATTGGAAAATAAATGAAACTGTCACTATTCACAAATTATATAAAAATCCATGCAAGAAAAAGGGTTCTAAATTGGAAAATAAGTGAAACTGTTACTATTCACAAATACATTAAAAAAATTCTTAGACACAGTTATAAGAAATAGAAGAGGACACATCGACATTCCATGTTCATGGATTTGAAAAAGAAAAAAGCATTTTAAAAATTACCGTATTGCTTAAAGCAATTTACAGTTTCAATGCAATACCTATCAAATTTTCAATGCCTTTAAAAAAAAAATACAACGAAACAACTGTAAAATTCATCTTGAATTACAACGGGCACTGTATAGCTGGTACAATCCTGAGAGAAAACCAGAACAATGGAGATACCCCTCTCCCTGACTTCAAACTATACTACACAGAAGCAGTAATCACAACATGTATGGTACTGGAACAAAAACAGAAACACAGACACTGTAATAAAACAGAGATCTCAGAAACAAGCCCACAAATATGGACAGCTAATCTATGACAAAGGAGTAGCTATCATACAATGGAGAAAGGAAAGCCTCTTTTCCTGTCTAACAATGTGCTAAAAAAAAAAATATATGGGTAATCTCATGTAAAAAAATGAGATTCACCCCACACAAATTCAAAATGGACTGAAAATTTGAATAAAAGACATAAGACAATAAAATACTAATGAAACAGATGATACACAACTAGACATCAACCACAAATATGTATTTGGAGCAAGGGAAACAAAAGCATAAATAAGTAAGTGGGAGTATATCAAACTGAGAAGTTTTTGTACCTCAAAAAAGAAACTACCGCATTAGGCCGAGCATGATGGCACATGCCTGTAAGCGGCAGCCTAGGAAGTCAAGGTCGGGGCCAGGGCTTGAGGTTCAAGTCCCACGGGGGCATGTAGCGAGACCTAGACCCAAAAAAATAGTTGGGTGTGGTGGTGTGCGCCTGTAATCCCTGCTACCTGGGAAGCTGAGGCTGAGGATTGCTTCCGTCTGTGGTACCCCGGGCAACGTGAGCCTGTGGTTCCACAGGCAAAAATGGCGAGGCCTAGTCTCAGAAAAAAAAAAAAACTATCACAAAACAAAAAGCAACCCACAGACTGGGAGAAGATATTTGTACATTTGGTAAGAGGTTAATTTTATATATATATATACATATATATTACATATATATATACTGATTCAGCTCAACAACAAAAGACACAATCCAATCAAAACAATAGACACAAGATAAAAAAACAAGCCTTTTCAAAGAAAACATTCAGATGAAATACAGGAACATGCAAAAAATGTTCAAGATCACATATTTTAAGAGAAAGGTAAATCAAAACCACAATGAAATATGTCACCCCTTGAGAATAACTCATATTTAAAAGCCCAAAAGTTAGTGTTAGCAAGGATATGGAGAAAAAGGAATGATAACCCATTGTTGGTAGGAATGTAATTTGGTATAGCATATATAGAAAATGACAGGAATATTTAAAAATTAAAAATGAAAATTCCATATAATCTAACAGTATTACTACTAGGTATTTTTCCCAAAGAATATGAAAGCACTAATAAAAAAATATTTATGCTATGAAGCAAAATAATCTACAAATATCCAAGTCACAGAACCAACCTAAGTGCCCAAGAACAGATGACTGGATAAAGGGATTATGGAATATATACTCAATTGAATACTAGTCAGTCATAGATGAAATAGGGCCTTTTGGTACAAAAATGGATGGATCTTGAGTGATAATACTAAGTGTAATAAGTTAGAAAGTGAAAGATCTCAGATAGTTTCACTTATTTGTGGAATATAATCAAGAACTGACAAAGTACAAGAAAAATAATTCTCAGATTCTATGAAAAATACATTGGTTACCAGAGGTATGGAAAAAGAGGGAGAAGGGAATAAGGGAAGGAAAGGTATAGGACATCAACATGGGAGTTTTAGTGAAGGATGACTGAAGCATATACACACATGGAGGTGTAAAAATGTACCCGCATAGTTATATAGATATGTGTACAATTGGCATATTATTAAAATTTTAAAATTTGAATCCTGGTCTCTCTACCTACCTTAGACAAGTTACTTATGTCTTATTTTCAGATTATTTCCTTATCTGTAAAGTTAAAAATAGTAATAAACCCCTTTCACAGGGGCCCTTGTAAGGTTTAAATAATTCTGATTCATTTATTTATTCATTCATTCATTCAGCAAATATGTATTAAACTCTTTTGATGAAAGAAATTTAAAACATATTTTACAACAAGAGGGCACAGAGGCGCGTGCCTGAAAGCGAAAACGTATGGAGTCATGGCAGGGACTGGGAATCGCAATTCCAGTCCCACCCAGGGCAACATATCTAGACCTAGTCACCCAAAAAATAGCTGTGCGTGGTGGCGCATGCCAATAATCCCAGCTACTTGGAAAGCTGAGGCTGAGGATTGTTTGAGTCCGTGGTACCCTGGGCAATGTGAGCCCCCAGTTCCATAAGCAAAAATAGCAAGACCTAATCTCAAAAAAAAAAAAAAAATCTTACAAGTTCCAGGGTTGGGGGTGGGGGGAGGGTTTCATGTTTATCAAAATGAGGCATATGTTATGGGGCAAGTGGTTAAGTGCAAGGTTGGAGGAATTATTTCAATTAGGTTTTCCAATAAGGATCACAAGGCTGTGGTACAATTAGGCTTTCTGCAAAAGTTCGGTAAACCAACTAGCTCTTTTTCAGAATACAGCCTTCCTCAGGCAGGAGAAGGTGATTTCCATATCCCTAAATTAATACTTTGGGCTGGAGTATCATTGCTTTGTCATCGATCTAGGCTATTTTATAGTTAGATAAACTTTTTAGCATCCTTAAGTCAACTCAGAATAGCTAAGTTTAAAAAATCTTCCCTAATATTTAGAAATATCTTATAACTCAAAATTATCCCCTCCTAAAATTATTTGTAGTACTTGTGTACTGTGATTGTAAAATGCAAGTGACCAGTTAGCAGAAAGTCCTCTGAATAAATTGAGCAAGCTTTACCCCCCACATACAACATACCAAGGTCCCTGCTACATTCTTTGCCTTTTAACAGACTTTTCAAAGAGTACTCACTGAATTCACATTCACACCAGGCCTTTAAGATCTTACCACCCCCCAACCCTCCAGTCATTGTCAATTTGAAATCCGGACTAAAGAGGCAAAGGCCTCCAACCAGTAAGCCACAGGTCTGCATCACCTGCGCTTAGCAGTTGCCATTCGAAATGCAGTTTAACAAGGGATTTTATTTACAGGGGAATATTAACAGGGAAAACAAAAAGTCCTCAAAGCCACAAGTGGCCAGTCATCTTACCCCAGTCATCATTCTCAGTCCCCAAGGTCCCAAAGACACATGTCCATGATGGTGTCCCTTTGCCTCTCCAAACCTGAGGCAGGAACTCTGCAATAGTCTTTCTTGGTTGTCTTCTCTTTGTTTCCTCTCTCTCTCCAGTGTTCTGAACTGCTCCACTTCTCCTAGGTGCTTCAAACTTCTTCAAATGCCGCACAAATCAGCTTTCCAAATCCCTGGCCATTTCCACATACCAGCTTTCCAGGCCACCTTGTTGTATAGCCACACTCTCCACACCGCTCACTCTTCTGCTGGTCACCATGGCTCCTTGCCATCTCCAGCTCACTCTTCCAGGGGGCTTTCTGCCCAGCACAACTCTTTAGCCACCTCCCATTCTCTTTTCTCCTGTCCCTAGAAGTCTCGGGTCTCTAGTCTCTGCTCCTTGCCTTTTTATCTCTCCCTCTTTTTTTTTTTTTTTTTCTCCTTTCTCTTAAAAGCCAAAGGCTCCACCTTCCCCTCTATAAATCCTCTTGGAGATACATTCTCTCCTCCAGGGTCCACACCTAGAATTTGCAACAAAGTAAAAGTACTCTTCCTGTTTAGGCCTCTTGCCTCTGTGTTTTTCAGACAGAGCTAATGGCATCAATGCCTAAATTTCAATACTGCCCAAATTGGGGTCTCGGCTTCAAATTGAGGATTGATGGAGCTACAGGAAGGAAGAGCTAACCTCTGACAGAGGGAAGGTGTAGCTCTGCCAAGTTCAGCACTGGCCTTGGATCACTGAAGGCCACAGCAACATACAGGCCCACAAATGAAGCAAAATGAAGTTGCCTGCATGTTTCATCACAACTTCATTCCCTGTTGACAGATTTGGTTCATTTTTTGTATGGCTTCCCTTGCTCCCAAATAGAAATTCTAACTACACTTAATAATTAATGCCATCCCTGGGCTCCCTCTGCTGGCTCTCTCAGCCCACTGTGGCAGGGGATACCCCTGCTAATACTCCTTTCAAGAACAGAACAATTCATAATCCACAAACAAAAATGGAGCAAAGCAAGGAAACGTAGGGGATTTTTTAAATGTGGTTAGAAGTTAGTGGACACCGATGGGCAGCTTCCTATTTTCAAGGGCTTGCCTTGCTCTTGGCACTGGGAGGTGGTGCACAGCCAGGAGCCTTCCCAAAGCCTTATCACCGTGAACAGATGAAACTGAAAGCAAAAGGACTGGAAACTCTTCCGTTTGTTGTGCACCTGAAGGAGTTCAGAGAAAAGAAAACATCTGATGCCTTGTTTTCTGTTTCAAGTTTCTAAACAGGAAGACCAAAAAAGACTTGATTCTCAAGAGAATCAACCCAGCCTGACAGGGATTGGAGATCCACCTGGATTTCAAGGTCCCTTAGGAGGAGTGGAAAGGGGCTTCCACCACTGTGTTCTCCCAACCACAGCAGAGAGCACCCTGAAAACTGCCAGAGCCCTGGGCAGGCTGAGTGGGATGGAGGAGGCCCAGTGCAGCCAGAAGAAGGGCACTTCCTGGCTAAGCCTAGTGTTGCATATCTCCCTCCTAGCTGGGGACAGTATCAATGTGATGTGGAGTCTGCTCTCTGGCTCCATTTTACCATCTTACATCCTTGGCCTCTGCATCCTTATCATGAAGAGGCTAATAAAGACTTGTTAGATACAAACATAAACCCATGAAGGAGGAAAAGGGTTAAGTAAGACAGAATGAGAACAGAGAAGAATGTACCACACCAGAGGGGTGACGTGGTTGCTCTGATGATATAGACGTTGGTTGAGCCAGTTATGTGACTATCAGGGTTTCCCAAGTCACCACCCAGGGCGCTGCCCCTGCAGCTTGCTCTGAGGGAGGTGACACAGTTGGCTGTGTGCCATGCACCCCTGGCAGTCAAATTCTCAATAGGCAGCCCCATGGAGCTGTTCAGGGGTTGAAGTGGAGTTGGTATATATATCCTGGCATGATTCTTTAGAACAGATCTACTGGGGGAGGGGGGAGGAACAATAAGGAAATAGACCTGCTCACTGTCCATCATATATTACCACCACAGCCCACTGCAGATAAGCCAATATTTGGGAACACAAGGATGCCCAATATTACCTAATCTTCTTAAAACTCCACTAGGTGCCAGCATTTTACATGCAATACTTCAGTTAATCCTCCCAACACTCCTGTGAGGCAGGCACAAT
The DNA here is from genome assembly GCA_004024945.1 of Uropsilus gracilis. Taxonomy (NCBI): domain Eukaryota; kingdom Metazoa; phylum Chordata; class Mammalia; order Eulipotyphla; family Talpidae; genus Uropsilus; species Uropsilus gracilis. Next base: position 14,641 of record PVHY01024295.1, read on the forward strand.
AATTATTACCATTGTGTAGGTGAAGTATGGTTGGCAGACTTGCTGGGTTGATGTAGGGAATAAGTGGTAGAGAGACAAAGGACATCTCCTTCACAGCCCACTGTGCTGCACCAAGGACTACAAGAAGTCATCAAGAGCAGCTGAAATGGTGCCTGGTTTCCAGAGCGTTGGACTCAAGTACATTGAACTCTGTCATGGGCAGTGTCTGCTCTTCTGCTCACAATCCGTGACTTCATACCCAATGATGGTGGTGACCATAAACCATAAAGTCTGAGCTGGATCTTATCACGTGACCTCCATATATGTCCCCCATGTTGGCAACCCAGGGTGCCCCCCTAGTGTGTTGAATACATCTGAGTACTTGACTGCTATTGGGGCCGGCTGTTTTGTTTTTTTTTTAGGACATTTCCTACTTGTAACAACAGCAAACAGTCCTGAAAAACATTTTCCTGACAGGAAAACAAAAACAAATGTAAACATATAGTCGCTATTCACACCACACACACGAACAAAAATCCCAGCCCCCATCAGCTCTATCTGATTTCACAAAAACTCAGCCTCCTAACTGTGAGGACCTGCTTCTGTGCTGGAAGGGCTTTCTCCAATGGCTCCTCTGGGAACCCCAGCTACTCCGTTAAAGAAATAAAACACATTATGAGGGAATATCAGTATCTTCGAATAGAACTAACCTACATTTAATCGTAAAGGTCTGGAGTTTGTGGAATTGATTGGGGTTTGATATATATATACGTATTTATATATATATAAATATATAACTACACTTCCTTTTGAAGATGGGGCAATTCTGAATAGGTAACCAGGGCTGCTGGGTTTGACTCAGGAAGCAGCCTCACTATTGTTCGGCATTCACTTCACTTCCTGGAGTAAAAGGTCGTTGCAGACCGCACACGTGAGCAGGAAGTGGGCAGGGCTCACTGTGCTGCCTGGTGGTTCGTGAAAGAAGAAACACAGAGAAGTCATAACCTCTGTGGTTTGGGTTATGTTGCAATATGAACACCAGGAAGCTTTTCTTAGGGGAGGCTGGTACGTAGTAGTCGGAAATGGAAGGGAACCTGCCTTTTTCTCCTACAAGAACACCCAGGTCTTGGCAGCTAGTATAACCATAAAACTTTGGAAACATTGCCCCGAATGTAACCATGTAGTCAGAAAAAGACCCTCTGAAGAGTGTTTGCAAGTTGATATTTTAAAAATAGTTTGATTTTTATCTAAAAAAAAGCCCCTTCCTGTGGTTGAACTTGAAGAAAGCAATTTGAGTCCATGGTGACAGGAAAAGGGGGAGATCCCCCCTCCACTACCGCCACTACCAATCAGAGATCATTTCAGTGACTAGAGTCTTGTACACCTGCTTTTTCAAGTCTGTGCACCAGCTTGATCTTAAAAACAAAAACCTAACAGGAAGATTCAAGATCATCTCAAATCGCCACCTGGATACCAGTGCCAACCCAAATGCTAGGTAGTTGTACTTAGTGAGGAAAATGTTTTTACCAGAATACTAAGAGCCCACAGGATTACGGTACAGATACGCAGAGTAAGGATAAGAACATGGGAAGGCTAGTAAATTGGAACCAAAAGACGACATACTCTGCGACCGTCATATCCAAAGGCTCTGAAATGACCCTCACTGGCTCCCAAGGTTTCTGAGACCATGAAGAAGGAGAGAAAACTTGCCTCCTCACAGCTCTTTGCACCTGTGACACTTGGCTCAGAAAGTAACTAAGACCTGAAAAGCAAGATCAGGAGTGGTTCTGCCACATTTGTATGAGAAAATATTTCAAGCACATCCCCAAGGTGGATTATGTTGTTGAGGGTTCCCTAGGAGACCACACTCACATTCACACACACACACACACACACACACACACACACATTCACACACACACACACACACACACGCGCTGCCCTCCTGGGGAGCTGACAGGGCTTATGTTATAAAGCACCTACCAGACTGTGGTGCCTCCAAGCGAACATCAGAGTCACTTTGATCTTAATTAGCATTTTAGATATTAAAAGAAAATCCAGCAGGGAAGTATTAATAATAAGCATAATAATAAAATCCTTGGAGGTCATGTTTTCAGGATTTGGAGCAGGCTGGGGAGGTCTCCAGCTAGCCAGACTCATCTCTGCCCAGCCATCCCAGATGTTTCCTGGTAGCCCCCTCCCTGCCTTTGGCCGCTGGCTCTGTTTGGTTTCTAAGAACAAAGAGAACAGTTATGTGTGGAGCTGTGCCTGAGACATGTGGGAAAGCCATCACTGACCTGCTGGCAAGTGCAAACATATACTGGCCCTGCTGCTTCATCTTCCATGAATTATTAATATGGGAGATAAGACTCCCTCTACAGACACCCCTAGATTCCCACTTCTAGATTACAGTCCTAGGGGACCTCTGGGTGTTAGTGAACATGCCCCAAAGCAGACCCCTCAAGGAGCAGGAGTTGCTGCCTCAGGACCCTGGCCCTTCCCCATAAGGCCCCTTACCCAGCCCAGAGTGCCCCCTGCCCAGGCCCTCATTTCAACGGGACAACTAGCTCTGAACACAGCTCTGAGTGCTCTTCCGGCTGTTTCCCTTGAGAAGCATCCTGCCAAGGTTTCCCTTCCAGCAGCAGTATCCATCGTGTAATTAAAAGGTTGTGTTTCAGAGGCACTTTTAATGATCCAAAATGTTGGTGTCAGAAAAAAATAATAGTATAGCTTATAGGGACTGCTAGGAGAGCACAATGTCTGACTAGTGATCCCAAGAACAAGCTCTACGCCTTGGGACATTAGAAAAGGAAGTTCCACAGTGTAGTGGATAGGTAGTTGACAGATAATCCCTCATTTAGGGCAACATCTACTGTATACCTATGATATGCAGTCAAAGGAAAATGAAATATGATCAAAACATGTCACTTTGACATGTGGATTATTTTAAATTAAAGACAAGTAGAGCCTAAAAGACTCAGGAAGAGATTTTTTTTCCCTCCCTTCTTTAACTACATAACAGAATTTAGATAGCAAACTTATTCCAGGAAGCAAGTTATCAGTGGTGTTAAGTCCAAAAGAATTTGAGCTAAATGTGAGAAGGAGGGTGACATTTATTAAGACCTGGGCTCAGAGTCCCCTCTGGCTCCATCATTCTGCATGACCCAGCAAAAATCTGTTTACCAAATGCTTGACCTCATCTTCTGGTGAATTGCCTCCTTCTCTTTGGAGTCACAGATCAGAAGGCCTGCTCAGGATGGCATCTATACTTCACAATAGGCCTGCTGGTCAGTGGGAGGCCCCTGTAGGTATGTAAATTGACCTGTAGGTGTATAAATTGGCCTGTTCTCCTAATCTGCCTCAACAGCAGGCTCTGTGCTAGGGACTGGCCCTAGCCTAGTAAACAGAACGGCTGTTATAGTGGGGCACAGAGTTGTGATGTTCTGACAGAAGCTAGAGTCCAAGGGAGGACTTCTCCTTTCTCTTCTTTTCCTTCCTTCGTTGCCCCCCCCCTTTCACACTACACTACCCCTCAGTGAGCCCATCTCCCTCCCAGTCTCACTGGGCTGCCCAGTATTCCCACTCCAGTATTTCTCAATTGCTGCTTTAAGATGTGGTCTTAAAGCATCTCCTTCCCCAGATAAGGAGCTGGTCTGAAACTGAGCAGACACCATAGTAATGGGCAGTGGGGAAGAAGAGTCAAAACCTGTCAACCTGTCCTTCTGTTCCTTCTCATACAAGGGTTCAGAATAGCAATCACTACAATGGCCTTTATTCCACAACAGCTACTACTGAAAGCATCCTACAGAGCCTGGTTTCATTTTTTTCTCCTTACAGAATTCAACGTGGCTCTGAAAATGTGGTGGATTTTATTCAATGTTTCATTGACCAAACACATTTTAGGGATCAAGAGACCTTTGAATACCCATAATGTTTGGTGCAAACATTCAGCCTTCTTGGATACACCTCTGTCATTTGCCTCTGGACTTGTCATTACCTCAGCCAGAACAATATTTCTTCACAGCAGCTGATGGAAACAGTGACTCTCCATGCCTTGAACTAAGCGTAGAGTGGAGCTCTGTGGGCTTGGGATTTCTGTGAAGTTGTTGGGTCAAGGGTCCCGAGAGTCTCTCAGAAGTTCATTTCCCCAGTGTAAATTCATCTTGGCAATTTCTCACAGCTCTTGGTTCTTAGAAGTCTCTCCTCTGACAGATAGGAATGTTCCATATCAGGATAAATAGAGCCCTATCTCCTTGGGTCCGGCTCCTCAGCAGACCTGGAGCAGATGACTTGCAGCCAGACCTTAGCTTCTCATCCTTCCCAGCCCCCATTCTCCATCCTAGTTGCTGCCAGATATTTAAGGCAAAGGAAGCTTAATTCACCTGGTTTTCAGCTATCCCCTCTGGTGAGAAAAGAAAGTCAAGTTTGTGAAGGAAGGGCAAGCTGAAGCCTAAGAGCAGAGTCTGTGTCTTACTCAGCATCCCAGGCGCCTGCATCAGACTAGGAATTTTGGACATCCCTTCCTGACCACTGTATGGGTGACAGTATCTCAAGAGAGCGGGGAGCTGGCATGGCACATGGTAGGGTCATCCCAAGGAAAACCACAATAGACCTTTTCAACTTTCTCCTCTCCAAGAGTTTGACCTTAACTCAACTTAATCTACTTTTTTTTTTTTAAGTGAAGGGACACTCCACTCTGTCAATATAATTAGAGTGCCACCTCACTTGCTGATGTTACAGAAAGAATCTGTCCCTGTTCCTTCCTGCCACCCGCCACCTGCCCCTACACTCTCCACACCCTTGTCAGGACTGCACCTCAGAGCAGGAGTAGAGGAAGTATGCCTGCCTGAGTTCACTGCTCAGGTACTTGCTTTTCACCTACACTTGCTACCATGGCCCCCTTGGGTAGCAATGGGTGGGGTAGGGGAGGGGAGCAGGAGGAGACTGAGAGAGTAAGTAGCCACTAAAGCATAGGGGCCTGGGAGCATTGACTTGGGCCACTCTACCTGGCCACTCTCTCTCTCTCTCTGGAACCCCATTGCCTCTCTGGGACGTTACATCCAAATTCTCTGATGTCTGTGTCCTCAAAGTAGAGCTTTACCATTTTGTAGATGAGGACAATCAACCCCCACCAGTGGTACCAATGGGTTCCCTTGAACAGGAGTGAGAGTTTGTTTGTAGCGATGAGTCA
>PVHY01024296.1:0-19797 GCA_004024945.1 Uropsilus gracilis
TGTTGTTTGGTTAAGTTGATGTTTAGTTGTTGGTTGTTTGGCCTGTTGTTCTCTTCCGATATGTGGTAAGTGTGTGTGTAGTTTGTTGTTGTTGTTGTTTTATTTTATTTATTTATTTATTTTTACCCCGGGGTTTTCCCACTTCACTAACATTTGTTAACTATCTTGATCTTTTGCACTCTTCACCCTCCTTTATGATATAGATGGGGTTGGCCCCAGACATGATGCTCAGCACCCATATCTTGGTAGCACTGAGTGGCAGCACCTAGAGTGGGCAGGTCCCAGTCCTCCTGTTGTATACCATGGGTGCTGTGGCCCCAGTCAAAGCAAAGCCAGATGCCAAAGTGTTTCACCTGCAGAGGGGATTTCTCAAACACAGCCCATAGTGGACAGTTTCCCACAGTGGACAGTTTCATCATCTTCAAGTGAGACACAAAGTATCTAACACAAGACTTAGTAACAGTGATTAAATGAGAAGATCCAAGTGGTGGAAGGGTGGCTTGCGGCATCTGGGCAGGCAGCATGCCTCTACCTATTATACCTGCAGTATTCCTGAGGCCTTCATGGCCATCTGGTTGTCCTCCTAACAGCACACAAAGGTAAAGACCATTTTGAAGGCAATTATTATTCACTCTCTTACCCTCTTTTTTTCCCCATAAAGTCACCAATAAGTTGGAAGTGCATAGTAATGAAACCAGGTGATTATATGGAAAATAAACATTACTCAAGCTTGAGTATCATTATGAATAATCTATAGTGTGATTAAAATTATGATATGGTAATAGCACTTTAAGAAAACCATCAATAGCAAATCTGGGAATGAAAGGTAATTAAGATTAATTTTAATAAAAAAACTCAGATTTGAAGTTTAGTATGAGTTTATATTTATTGTGGTATGTTCATGTATATCTGGCTATTACATCTTTTAAGGATTAATATTAAATAGCAAGATAATTTTAAGTTGAAATCAGTACAAATGAGATAAAGAATAAAGGGAAGTAAAAGATATAAACATTTATATAAGAAACTACCCTGAAATCCCATCTGCATGCTCTAAGTGGTTACCCCAAGTTGACATTTAGATGGCTGTGGACAAACGTAAGAAAATAAATGAAAGTGATAATATAATTTATTAAGATCATTGTGTGAAACAAACTAGTTGCTCAGCAGGACAGTCATCACTGATTATGCAATAAAATATTTTTTCCCATGTTGTTCAGTTTTAATATTAATCAGAAATTTGGAATATGGACATTAATAGGACTGTCTGGTAATGGTTTACTAAACCTCTGCCTTATAGAAATAATTGTGTTTGACTCTACAGAGAACAGAGAGCTATATAACACTGTCTCCTTTCAAAGAATATGTATCTAATGGAGAGTGTAAGTAATAACATTTATAAACAAAGTTCAAGATAGTAATGACGAGGTGTAAGTGTGGTGCTAAACAATTTAATCTCATAGTAATCTACTTGTCACCTAGAAGAAGACATGGAGACAAGTAAGTTCTTTGATTCTTAATATATTAACAATATTGATTTCTTAATTTAAATTGGTTTTTAAATACTTAATTATTAAGAATGTGTATTTCAAAAGTCACAGAGTACAATATCAATGGATAGTTCAGAATTAATGAGTGATTGAAGGTAGACCTGGCATAGATATTAAAAACCTATAATACTTCTATAAAACCTATAATAACTACATAATCCTGTCCTAATTCTGATGCATATATATCATGGACTTATGCTTACCCTTCATCTCAACTTGTCCAACACTGGTTTTATAGTTTAGAGAGAGAGTAAAGTCAAAGTTTATACTTCCCAAAGTAAACTTTGGGAAGGCATCACTTCTGGACATTCATTAGACATTAGTATACACCACTGCAATATGTTTGGGAGTAATGCTGGGTATGGAATTAAAACATAATTGAAATGTTTCTTTCTGAGAGGAAAGAATTCATTGTTTAGGTGGGGAGTCAGATATATAAACAAATAATCACAACCACAAGAAAAGTGTCAGCACAAACAAATAAGTAAAGATAACCCTGCCTAGCTGTTTAGAGAAAATGCTATATTGAGCAGACTTTGAATTTCTTCTTAAAAGATGAGCATTTTGACAAATGGAGATTGCACAATAGGGATAATATTCATCTCTGGCAGAGAAAATGTGCTCAGAAAATGTGCTCCCAGACTATCCATTTCTTATTTCCTAAGTGCTCATCCAAGGCTCATTGTGGAATTAAATGGTGGGACAATTATGAAAAAAATAGACTATTAGGTTTTTTGTTTGTTTGTTTTACTATTATTTATTTTGTTCTTTAGATCACAACCTCTATAAGTGGTTTGGGGGACACCTCCCCCTGCCTCCTACCTCTGGTGCCCCTTCCATTTTCTCAAACCCCACTCTTTGTTGTTTACTAGTTGTGCTAAGTCCATTTGTCTCTTTCTTTCCCGTGGCAGTGTCCTTTCGCTGGGTGAGGGACTGTGTTGTTGGAACCAGGCGAGCCTTGCTGATAGGTTTTCAGTCTTAAGTTTGCCTTGGGTGGCCAGTCTGTATTCATTTGTGATCTGTCCAAGTTTTCTTGCTGCAGGCCATCTTCTCCAATCCCATCTCCACTGCTTTGCTGCTTTACCTTATGGCTCTGGTGTCAGATTTAGGAGGTGTCACTCCCCAGCCAGTGTTAGTGAAGAAGTTTCTCTGTGAATACAGGCATCTGTAAATGGCCTTTGTAGATCATCTCCTTCACCTCAGTTGCAGTTTTGATGTAGGGCCAATTACCCCATCTTTGGTCTTCCTCTCCTCTCCCCTAGTGTTGGGAGGGGGCATTGCTCTCCTAGATGGCATCTTTGAAATAAGGTCCCAGGTCTTCCTGGACTGGTGAGCACATAGGTGTGCATCATGACGTCGTGCCTCTACAGTTGTTTCTCTTGTCTCACATGTACTGGTTCTCTCGGTTGTCCATCTGCTCTGTCCAGCTCAGGGTTGTGGGCTGAATTTTTGCATGATCCCTCACCCATTCTATGATGGGGTTTGTGTTGTACATGTTCTTGCACTTGAAGTTTAGCTGGAGTGAGAGTGAACTGGAAGGGGCTCCTCCTCCCCGTCCCTCCTTCCCACCTCTCCTCCCCTGCATTGGTACATGCACTGGTACCTCTCTGCATAGAGGCGGGGCCCAGATGCCTGAACCTGCATCTGTCCTTGCTCCCTTGGTCTAGGAGCAGGGGGCAACATGGCTCCACTCATCCTGGCTGCAGATGGCTGCCCTGTGCAGCAGCCATCCACTGGTGGGTGGGGCCACTGAAACTCCCACCCTATCCCCCCACAGGGGCTCACCCGGCTCAGGGGACTTACCCAGGAACCTTCACCCTCTTTCCTCCCTGCTGGCGAGGAGCTTGGATGGCCCCAAATGTTCACTTGTAGATTAAATGTCTATGTAATTCAGAGGGACCAGGCCCAACCTTTGGAATGAAACCTCACCTGTTCTTGGAAAACTAGGTTGTAATTCTGATGGTGGTGTGCTGAGAGTTGATTGTGCAGTCCAGCAGACACACGGTACAGTGCCTGGCCTATGTCAGGTTCATCAATAAGGAAGCAGCAGATTCGCAGGCCGGCGAACACTAGGCTTGCAGATATGCTAGCCCGCAAGCTGGCCTGAAGGGCGCCAAGAGAAACGAGTACCGGGCAAGACAGACTGAACAAGACAACAGAAGCTGGATTAACTGTTTCTGAAAGATAGATGATGCTTTTATGTGTGGAACTTATGAAAATGAGGAGTCACTGAAGTTTGTGAGTATGGGAGAAAACTGATGAATGGATAAAGAAAATTAATTTTCCTCTTGGAAGGTGATAACTAGTCAGGAATCTAGAGATGCTTTCCTGCACTATCCCGTCCAGATTCTTTCCCGCTACCATCATTCAACAGAAAACAAAATGAAGGCCTAAAGAGAGGATGTAATTTGCTTCAAACCAAATATAGTGATCTTGTTTCACTTCAGCTTCTATCTGTCCCAGCATCCTGTGTGTTCTGTGGGTTGAGTGGTGGACACTTGAGGGAGGAGGAGCTGAGTGAGCTGGGCAGTCTGGTCTGGGACCACCCAAGCCAATGTGGGAAGGAAGGTGTAAAACAGGACTTGGCTCAGACTGTGTGGCAGCCGTATTCTTGGTAGTTATTGCTAAACCTCATCCAATCTACCCTGTTGCTTTACAGAGGGAATACAATGCAGATTCCCAGGGAAAAGGATTCATACAAGGTGACAGTCCAAACCAGCAATGAGGTCTGACTTAAACCTGACTGCTTTCTCTTCATTAAGGTCCCTTATATGTGTTAAGGATGAGGTTCACTCACCTGTCCTAAGACATCTACTGAGCATGTGCCACATTTTTATTATCTTGATAATAAAAAATAATAATTAATAAAAAATAGTTAATAAAAATCTACTGTCTAGGCCCAGAATCCTGGAGCTGTTGATGGACTTGCTTTTTTCCCCATTTAGTTTCCAGGTATGGGGTGTGTGTACCTTTGGGGTGTGAGTGTGGGGGGGGGTTGAATGTGGGGTGTGGGGACATATGTGCATGGATATGTGTATGTTTGTGTGCGTGTGTGTGGAGTACATATATGGTGTATTGCACAGGGGAAGAAAGCTCCAAAAGGCATATAGAAGACAAGTTCACCACGAGTTTGCATCCCCAGACCCCAGGAGCCAAGAGCTCCCATTTTTCTGCCTTCTTCCTCTTCAATGGGAGAACAGTTCCTTCTTGTGTGTGTGGAAAAATGCAGAGAATAACAGGAGAGGAACATGGCAAGAATTGGAGGCACCGGTGGTCTGAGGCCCATCTTAAAATGGAAAGGTCCTTCATGCCTTTTCAGGTCCTGCTCAGGCCCTGGGAAGGTTGGTCAAGGTGTGTGTTGGGGAATGAGGGTGAATGGGGGAGGGTGTGTGTGTGTGTGTGTGTGTGTGTGTGTGTGTGTATGTTAGGGCCCACAGTAATATCTCCTTCCTTGTCCTCTTCACCTCTTCATCTCTGATGTTTCCAGGAGAAGAGGGGAGGTCAAAGATGGCTAATATCTGCAGTGACTGGAGAAAACTCTTCAAATGGCACTGCACAGGAGGACTAGAGCACATTTACCAACATCCTGTTGTTTTTAACTTCAGCAGGGAGGGTGAAGACAACCAGTGTGTGAAATGACTACAAAAGGCAGGTCCAGTTGGGAAAACAAGTATAGAAAATGAATGCTGCCTAAGAAATTCAAAGAGGAATATTGGCAAATAGTGTTAAAAAGCAATTTTAGATCCAGTAATTATAAAAGTTAAAAGGCATTTTATATAAGTAAAAATGTTCATGGTACCTCTTCATTGCCCCCTGAGAGTGTTGCTTAAACTTTTGTGGTTTCAACAATAAAAGGAAACTCACATTTTAGCCTTCAGGGATCACATGTGACCTTTAAAAACAACTGACCTGTAAATAGCTAAGAGTAGGCTATATAAAAGTATTGCTGAGTATAAATAAAAAAACACAAGGTTAAAAATTTAATTACCTTGCCCTGTTGTCCTTATAGATAATTTTTGAACAATATATAATTCTGTAATGCATTTTTAGGCTCAGTTTCATTGTTTACATGCTAATGTATGTTTATTTTAAAAATGCACCATGATTTTTCTCATTATGAGTATAGGTATATGTTTATAACAGAGTTAATATCCCTAAACTCCATTCACTTAACTGCACAATATTTTTTCATTCATTTAAAGTGAGTTGAGATTTATCTATATGGTTTATATTATTATATTTGGAGAAGCAAGTAGCAGAAATATTATAATATAGATGATGGTATTAACATATTCAGCTCTGCAACTCAGCCTTCACTGCTTTACACATGTAATTAGGTTGTTTCCATGGTAATGATCTAATTATGGGCTTCTCCTTGGCCTTGTGTAATCACATTTGCTGCATTTTGGCAGAGATGTTTTCCTTATTTTGTTGAACTGCAACACTTGACAAGATGTTCTCTCTTAAGATGAATAATGATTTTTCTTGGGAGAGGGAAAGAAAAAGTGAAACAACAACATCAAAGGTGATTTGAGAGGGATTATAGATATTTGACAAATCATGCCAGTATTAAAATACCTATTATCCTTGAAAGCATGATCTATTTTTATCTTTTTTTGTGTATGTTATTACTGATGGAACTCAGAGGAGGTTCTCATTTTTTAAAAAATCATGCATGCTATTTAAATATATTATTTCCATGGGGTGGAGGAACTTGAAGGAAATGTTAAGTCAAACGAGAAAGCTCCAGAGAGCTGGGCAGAAAGAGCACTGGAAACCATATTCAGTGAGAATATTATATTGCAATTGACAAGGCTATTCATGAAAAGATATTTGATTATGGTTGCCAAGGCAGTAGGAAACACCTGAAAAAAATCAATTAAGACTTATTTTGGCAGGAATCCAAATGCAATCCTTTATGCACATGCAGAGGAAGACAGGAGATGTAAAACTTGCAGAAAAGACAGCTTTATTGTCATGTGTTTCCCTAGAAAAAACTCTGCAATATTACAATAATAAAAGTTTAATTCTTTTATATGTATACAATGCCACCATGCTATCAAGCATTTTATATGAGAGATCTTTATTGCAGAAATGATGCATACGTATATGGGATGGTGCAGACTGCTTACTTGAAGGCTTAGCAAGGTTTGTGGATGCCCATGGCATAATGAATGGGTACAGGTAGCTACGGGCTGGAAATTGAAAACAGTCTCCTTTAACTCTAATGGAGATGACTGCAAAGTGAAACAGATCTCTAAGGACCTAGTACATTGAAATTGCTTTCTGAATATCATTGCATGGAATAGAGTGGGTGGATAGAGGATTTTTTTTTTCTAACCTAATTGATTAGGGGGCATAGCTATAGCATGGTGCTGGGGAATAATTATAATGATAATAATTGTTTTTCTATTTATAGGAAACCAACTCTTATAAAATATCTGATGGCTTAACTTTATACTTATATAGTATTATTTTTCTAGGTGAAATTGGTATAAATGAGATATTTGGTTATTTGCAGATAACAAGAATGCTTATTTTATCCTTTAACAATATGTAATAATTGGGAAAAACATTATTTACTACTTATACCATGCACTGTACAAGATCCTAGGTATAAAGCAATGCATCAGACATGGACACAATTATTGCACTCAAGTTATATTTTATTTGTAAAGAAAACAGGATAGCTGTAGTCTGGCTTAAACACTGAACTCTCACTTGAATGTGGAGTCATAGGGTGAAACAGAGTACAGAAAATGGGGTCTGACAGAAGGTGGGTAGTGTGGAAGTAGGGGCCCAAAGGAACAGAGACCCTGGCATGAGCATCACAGAGTCCCTGCAAGCAGGGCACGGGCAGAGATTGCACAGAGCAGAGTTCATGGGGAGAGACCAGACTGATGCAGGCAGGGCACAGAGCCACACAGACCTTGTATATCTTGCTGACAAGCTTGCCCCAGAGCACAGGCAGAAACCATTAAAGGTTTCAAGAAAAGGAACAGCATGATCTGATCTGAGATACCTTCTGTTGCTACTTTTGGTATCCAGTTTTGAATCAAGAAGATGCAAACCGGTGATATAGATTCTAAAATATTTAGAGTCCTGTCTCTAATGGAATGGTCTTGGGTGAATCGGATTCCCTCCCTGGTGCACTGTGTATTCCTTACCATTAGGTTTGTGCCTCAGCTTGGATGTAGTTTGGTTTGTTCTGCAGAAGATTTGTGTGTATCATTTGAGCACATACATATAGATGAATAAACTGTCTTTGATTATTCCAAGCTTTTGCCTATCACAAGCTGATGACCTGAACTCTATGAACACCTCTTCACTGATCACAAGGTCCTGCCTCCTGATAGATCAAGCCATGAGGGCATAGAGACATATCATAGAGATAGACATGGGTCTGCATGGTTCCTGTGTGCCCAAGTGAGTGATGATTTGAAGGAGTCATCATAAAGCATGGGGGAGCATGTCAGTGAATGACTTTCATAGTCTCTGCTCTCTTTTGATTACACCAAGGACACTCTTTTATTGAGTAGCATATAGCATGTTTCTGTGTTTTGAGTACTTTAAGGCCATAGTCAAAATAAACTAGCTCTTGCTCAGTCTGGTGGACAACTCAAACCAACATGTAAAGAACAGAAATATACTTGTAAGTCAGAAATATCCCTTAGAGGGAAAAAGGTAGGTCAGAAATCTATTGGTTATAAAATAAACTTTCACTTAAGGTTTTGCAGGAGAATATAGTCCTGGAATTCTTATAAGACAGAGAATAAAAATTTGACAATGTGTTCTACTGGACATTTGTGCTTAGTTTGTTAATTATTAGCGCTCACAGTGGTCATTTACAGAACTTTATGTATGTGTATAGGTAATGTTAATACACTGGGAAAAGGTTACCATGTATATTCAATTAAGGAGTAAGCACCTAGCACTGATTAGGTATTTAGTGTAATCAGATGAAAAAACTCTCTCACTCAGAAATTCATTCTAGACTGTATATTTAGCTATGGGATAGTATAAATATGGTGATAAAATATGCTTAAAGGAACCCAGATGAAAAGTTCATTTAACTCTTTTGGTTGGGGCAAGAGATAGTGAACAGTGGGATTCTTTTTTTGTTTATAGAATTCTTAATATACTTAAATTCTAATAAAGGTATACAGTATGAAAATCTTAGAGTAACCAAGAGAATTCAGGAATTAAGGGAAAATGAAATATGTAGTAGGATACTTAGAACTGGTCAGATGGGTTTTTTCTGCAAAAGTAGAACTAAGATGACCTAACTGGGCAGTCATTCATTTATTCATTTAATTTGAACCTCTATTTAACCTAATTCCAGGCTTGGGATTACTGAGATCAACAACATTGACAAATTTTTTCTGGGGTGTTGTGGAATTTGATTTCCAGGGGATCTCATGATTTAAAACCAGTACCTGGTCTTAGATGTGAAAAGGTAATCTTAAATCACCCCAGTTAAAATCAGATTTCTGAATTTAGATCTTAGAAGAGGAAATATATTGGTGAAAAAATTGGAACCTGAATAAAATTTGTGATTTTTTTCAATATTAAGGTACCATATTAACTTTTTGGTTTTGAAAGCTTTGTAATGATTGTGTATGATGTTAACCTAAGAAGAAACTGGTTGAAGGATCTTAGGAAGCTCTGTTTTTGTAACTTTTTACACTATAATATGATTTCAAAATTTAACAAAAACCAGAGAGTAAACAAACCAGAATATTTGAACTTGAGACACAACAAATAAAATGGATAGCAAGGTATAGTTGGAGTCTTGTTTGTCTGCATGACTATTCTGATGATAAAAATGATCTTGCTCAGCACTTAGATCACATTAATTATTGGGAATCATGATTGCTATCATAATAGTCAATGCGATGATTCTATGACAGAAAAATAGATACCTGAAAGAAATAATCTCTTTTTTAGAAATTCTGAGATTTTGGTTGGGAATTTTAATGTTGAACCTTATTTGGCATCTGGATTTAGAAGCAGGAGTTGCAAGAGTTCTTGAAAATCAACTCTTCTAGCTCCTTAGTGCATAGAAAGGATTGAGACTTGGCCAGATGAAGGGATTTGTCCAAGATCACATTGCCAGTTAATGGGAAAGTCCAAAATACAAGGCATTTTGACTTCTACTCAAATACGCTCTCTATTTCAAGCTGCTTCCTAAACACTTCAAATAGCTGTGATTTGAACTAACAAGGTTGGTGCCAAAACTCCATGGGTAATAGTTCATTATATTATAAATAGGCTATCACCATTTATAGTATACAGTGTCAGACTCTATTGGGAATTTAATAGAGGAAATAGCTTTGTGGGCAGCAGTATACAAAATTGCCAAGAAATATTGGCTAAATTAGATTATTCATTAGAAATTGATCAAAGATATTCCCTCTTCTGTATTTGATTTTCTATCCATCTAAGTGACTGGACTGACACCAAAATTAAAAAGTACTAAAATAGCACTCTCCTATCCTATATTGTATATCCTATACAATTTGTTACCTAAAGGATTTAAATATAACTTAAGTGTCTGTTTCCTATTAGTACGCTAGCAGGGGGCCACATGCATACGAAAGTCAGGAATTAGCAACTGGAATTCAAATTCTTGCTCAGCACTACAAAGATTATGTGTCAAAGAGAATGGTGCAAATTAAAAGTGACAACAGCAACTGTGACTATAGCCAGCATCTAATCCCAGTCTATTTCCTTGTCTTTTACTTAAGCTCAGTGATATGATCAATAAATACAGATAATTACAACTATTAGAAAAGTTAAGTGTGTTTCTTTCTTTCTCAGGCAATATAATTTTCTCCAGGGTGCCCTGATGCCTAGTTCATTCTTACTGTAGCGCAAATTTCCTTCAATCCAGTGACTACTACCTGTGCTCCACCCTGCCACCTCCCCTTGAGCCTAGTGTTCCTTGGGCCCAGCTGCCTATATGCACTGCGTAGTTACTCTGCAGGCCTGGAGGCTGCCCTGCAGACTTATTGATAAGGGGGTTCACCAAATTTCATTATTATTGGAAAAGCACCTTGACATCAGCATATACATTTTCTCTTGGAGCAAATCAATGAATGAATGGAAATCTCCATATCTCTTTCTGGTATTTTCTATCTTCACTGAACATCTTCCCAACCTTCAGCCTCTTCTTTTTTCCTCTCTCTACTTTCCTCCTGTATCCATGCATCTATATCCTTCTTCTTTCCCTTTTCTTCCCATCTTTGCCTAAAGATCTCATTAAAACCTTACTGCATCTGGAAGACAAGACTTGAGGTTGTAAAAATGAACTTTGCATCTCAAGTGTATGTCTCTCTGATTCTGTGAATCTGTCCCTGCCTAATATGGTCATGGTGGGGGGGGACAGGGGGTGGGTAGGTGGCAGAAGGGCAGGGGTGGAGGGGTGGGGGAGAGGGTGCAGAGTAGAGGTCAGCCTTTCCTTTGGCTCCCATCTTTCTGTATATCTCTAAGGTTGTACACTGACAAGTCATAACTGTCAAACAATGTGAAGATACTTAATGACAATTTTAAAAGAATCTCAGAATAAAGTTGTAAGAGAAATTTGTTACATATTTAATTTAGGAAAGATTGTTACAGTATCAGGGGAGGAAAGCAAGAAAATATATTGCTTTCCATAAAAATGCAGTAAAAGATAAAGCACAAACAGCCCGTCTGTTATGTTGAAATATTGCCATTCTGTGATGAAACAGAGGTGGCAAGGTGGTTTCTGTTTGGCACTTGTGCAGGGAGGCTTGGGGGAGGGATAAAGCCATCAAGCTGTAAGTTTGATGTCTTCTATAGTCTGGAGGAAATTAAAATGCAAACAAAGCACAGTGGCACAGGAATTCTGGGGGGCTTCAGAGGAGGAGTGCTGGTGTTTCATGAGACAGATGACAGATGAACCATGAAATGAACTTAAATTTCAGAACATTTTGACCCCTCTCTGCTTCCCTCAACTTGATAGCACTAAAAGAAAACAGGATCACCTCATCGCCCCTCCCCCACCTCCCGCTGTACAAAAACTATTATGTCTTTTCTGGTCTGGGAATCTAAGAAAAGAATCAACTTGCAAATGAGTCAGACTGGAGTGTCCGGAGAGCTCAGTCCATTTTTGGCTCTGTGCTTTCGCACATTGTTAAGTAGGTGAATGACATTTGTATGTCAGGCTTCAGAAAGTGGCAACCCCCTTCCCAGCCCATCACTCATTCGAGCTACTGAACCTGGGATCAATAAATATTCCATTACTGCATTATTTATGACCAACCATAAACAATTTCTATCATGAAATCTTTGTCTTTAGTTGTCCCTCATTAGCAAGGGATCAATTCCAGATCTGAGTCTTGCTCATGCCCAGAATTTCAAAAAAGTCAATGTGTGAGAATGTTTATATCTTATATTAAAATAGACACATGATGAAAATGATTTCTGTGTCTAATATTTTCATAGTATTTCAGTACCAAAAGTCACCTTGAACTTCAGTTCTGATGTGAATGGGAAAAACACTAGACAATGCTCAGTTGATTTCAGGTCTTTATATCTATCTCCATAGTCTACTTGTGGACTTTTGTGCTTGTGTTTCCTGGTAAGACACTTGCTTCCATTTCTTCATTTGCAAAATGAATGGATTAGAATAAATGATGCTTTAAATTTCTCTCTAAGTCCCATATTCATGAATGGCAACAAATTGGAGAAAGGAGGCAAAAAATGGCACACTGTGACAGGATTTAAAGAGTCTCAACTGATGCCCAGACTTGATATTAAACAGTAATGATGAAGGTCATTGTCTTAAATCTTGGGACCCTTTAGAAGATCATCCATTGATTGTGATGTTTAGGGATCAACACTCTCCTGCCTGGGAAAACAGAAATTGAATCAGAGTTGGAAGAATGCCAGTGAGCTAGAGACAGCTGATGATATGTTTTATTCATTCTACAGCATTATTTTTTTTCTGTTTCGGTGTTTTATTTTTAATGGGAATTGAATGCTTTCAATGGGCTTATGACATACACTCCCACAGCACTCACCACTCGACTTCCTTTTCTTTCACCTCCTGACTATGGAGATATTAAAATGAGTCCTTGCTAATCAATGACCTTGGAAGACAGAACTGGTCAGTCAGTTGGGCAACAGTTGCTGAACACTGACCAAGTGCCAGGCCCAATGGGTAAATTAGGGGTGCCAGGAGACACAAATGATGTGGGTCCTCTCCAGTGGAGCACAAGTCCTGGTGAGAAACATTGGTGCAAACATCTTTTTACAGATACTGAAATAGTGATGTGTATGCTTAGTGCTGTGAAGGAGCCCTGCAATGTGTGTAACAGGAGAATTAATTTAGTCTTAGGTCAAGGGAAGTCTTCCCCAAAGAGAACTTTAAGCTGAGACATCCAAGTAGAACTTGTTCACTGAAGAGTAAACCAGAAAATATTGAGTGAGAGATGAAGGCCAAAGAATGGTGAGGACATAGCAAATTGGCCTTCTCATTATGATCAACAGTGATTTACTAAATCTCCCAGTCACTGGAGCTGGCAAACTTGGCGCTGACCTTGGTCTCCCCTCCCCCATGTCATTCTTTGTGCAAATTGCCAGTCTCCAAAGCTTGTTTCTTCTTTCTGTGAAATGTCTTTGACTTCTTCCTTTGCTCTTACTTCCATCCTTCCATAGGCTATCACATTGCTACAACTGGTCTAGTCCAGAGGACTCTGAGTTACTACCACTATGCACAAGAGCCTACGTGTCAACTGAGTTTATGTCTCATCATCTGAAAATATTCCCATGACTCAGGCTGATCTTTTACCAATTGTTTTTAAATTGAGGTAACATTGGATTATGACTTTGTCTCTGATCCAGAGGTATAGGATCCTACGCACACAAAGACACCACAGTTCTCCAGCACAGTTCATTGTGTCTACTAAATCATAGACATACTTTTAAATTAGGTTAGCCTAAGGAAAAAAATTTCTAAAGGTAAAAGAAATGCCTTGCAGTGATTATATCTAAACCAACATTGCTTATGAGCTGAAAATAATAGAGAAAGAAAACAAGATGTCCAATTATTTTTCTATATGCAGTAACATTTATTTACCACTGAGCTTGTTAACTTCTTGCAGGCATAGATTATGTTTTAAACTTGACGCAAAGCTCTTTTATATCATGTTTTTTTAATAGAATGATGTAATCTATACATTTTTGTTTATGATTTATTTGTAACTTTTTGAGCAATATTCAGATTATTTTATTTTGTTTCTTCATATCTCATGTCATTTACAGCTGAAAACAGGGTCTTGCTGTTAGTCAAACTGGAATTAAATAGTCATATAGTGACCTCTACCTATGCAGACTACCTGATTTTAATCCTTTTACTTCACTACAGGGGCTCCTTAAATTTTCTTTTTAACCATTTTGTAAAACACAATAAATATTTATTGTTGTGGAATGATTGTGTCTCTCTTCTGTAGCCTTGATGTGCTTTCAGATTAGAGACTAATAACACAGAATATGAGGGGGAAATGTCCATGGATTGAATTGACATTGCATTTTAGGCACAGGAAAAATTATGTTAGAAAGGTTCCACCCTTGGACTGTACTGATTTTTCATTGTGAAATACCAAGGTAGTTAGAGATCATGGTGTTTTTAATGCTGATATTTGCAAAGGTAGAAAATAAAAAGAGAGATCATGCTAAGAGTGCCAATGGTGAGTCAGATCTGGATTTTGAAGCCTGTGTGTGCTATATAGCAGTTCTGTTACTTCAGATCTGATTTCTGACCTCTTAGAGACTCTATTTACTTATCTCTTAGGCCTTAAAGTGGGAAATAGTAGTTCCTTGGTACTTGATTTGTTGAAGGAAAAGTGAGATGATAAGTGAAATATAGAGAATTACTCCTAAGGAGCACTGAACAATTAGTAGCTTATCATATAGAATAGGCAGAAAATTCTTTTTGATTAAACTTGAAAAAAATTGAAGGTAGATGATCACATAGAACTATCAAGAGATTCTCATTCAAAGTTCTTGTGTGACTTTGGACAAATCACTTCACAAATCTGGGCAAGAAGGAAGATTTGACTAGAGGATTTCCTAGATTCCTTTCTCTTGAATTTAAAATTCTGACTTTTAAATAGTAATTTCTAATACATTAAACCACTTTGGGTTTGTTAATCTTCTAGTGAGTTTCCTTGTAATTACCACTTAGTTTGTCTTTCAAATATCAGGTGACCTCCTGCCATTTTGCTATTTGACTTGTTAATAGTTGGACAATGTTTACACTCTGCAAATATTTCACTAATAATGAGCACAGTCTTAACAGTATCATTGCATTTTTGCTAAGAATGTGATCATCATTCTGTCCTCTCTTGTGGATATTCATTTGGACAGACCAGAGAAAAAACCAAAGCTGAACTTAGGTCTTGTCAGCATTCTGCTGGTGGTGTTCAGTCTTGTCTATAAATGATATAAATATCAATGATACAAATATCTTGTCTATAAATAATCAAGTCTAATTACTTGATTATTCAGATACCTAAATAAAACTAATGTCACAGATGACCTTGGTGATTTATTTCCAATATTAACTATTGGTAAATATTAGTATCATAGTTAATGTTAATATTCATGATAATTATTATATAATATTAATATTATAAATATTAATATCATAATTTATAAGTTTCATATGATTGTCCTCACATACATGACTTAGATGAGAAACTAAACCTTCATTTATGGCATGTCAAGTTAAATATGGATAAACAAGGATAAGTAATTTCTAGGCTGAATATCCACACTTTGACTAGAGTCTAGAGATCACCCATTCCACAGAGAATGATTATCTGTGGCAAAGATTCCATGTCATTCAAGTTGGATGGATTAAGGGGAAAACTACTAATATTTAACTATCTCTCTTATTTAACTATCTTTATGATAAAGTAAATCATGAGCAAAGTAAAACTAATATCTACCAGATATATAGCTGGCGGCACGGGGGAGAGGAGTGGTTGAAGGTTTCTGATAATGCTATCTTTTCAAAAATTTCTAAAAAGAAGTAGGCTCATTTCACAGTGGTCAAATCATGAGGAGGAGACTGTGAGGGCTGCATTGACAGCAACACCCCAAGACTAGTAAGAGAAGGTAAAAGTATAACCTTTATCGTAGTCTGCAATCCCCTAGGCCCCACCCTCCAGCTTGTTCCTTTGTTCCAGGACTAGAGTAACTGGGTTAAGTGGCTAGAAGAGCAGGAGTAAGTACAGGGCAGTGAGTGTAAATGAGTCCTGCATGGAACATCATGATGCTTGGGAGGTAGGAGATCTCTCTGAGCTCTAATTCTCTATTATTGCTAACATTATATGACCATGGCAGTAAAACTTGTCCTAGTGATTATAAATTTAGGATAGAAGTAAGTCTTCAGATTGAATGTAAGATCCAGCCATACTGCTGAATATGCTCAATGTGTAACAGCAGATCTAGGCCTTATTTTCTTGTTAACTAGGAATTAAATTAGGAATCAACTAGGAATTAGAAAGTGGAACAGCTGATCTCAAAATAGATGCTACATCAAATATAGAAAATGACTCTAGCTCTCTTCCCTATACCTTCTCAAAGAAGAGACTTGGGGTGCAATATGTATTTGAGAGTCCAGAAAGTTACGAAAGGAAAGACAGTCGAATGAAATGTAAATAGAAGGAGGAATGGGAAACGTCCGGCAGCAGCAACAGCAACAGTAACAGCAACTTTGTCGAATATTTAAAAGTTCCAATGTGTTTTGTAGGTATCACTTCTAGTTCATAATAACTCTGAAAGGAAGGCAACTTAATCTCCATTTAACAGACATGGAAGCTGAAGTCCAGCCAGATTAAGAAAGTCCTTCAGCTGCCAGGCATATTGGCGCATGTCTGTAATCCCAGTTAACAGGGAGTGTGAGGCTAGGGATTATTTGGGTCCATGACAACCCTGGGCAACATAGCGAGACCTAGTCTCTAAAAAAAAAGTCCTTCAGAGCCTTCAGTAACAATCAGGAGAGCTTAATTTCCATTAGAACCAGTAGAAGCAGATTGGTAGAGAGAGTGGCAGAGATGCCCTTGATCTCCCTCCCACTTTTTTGGCAGGGTCATCAAGAAAAAATTATGAAATGTAGAGTTGTAAAGAGATAGGAAAATTTGAGGATAGACTGACTTTGGGGGATCTTTGGTTATATAGCATGTTGATCACACCATTGAAGTGGAAGTTTTGGGGTTCCTAGGCGTGGAAATGCTTTGGAAACCTTTCAGCTATATATAGTGGGCCCTGAGGGGCTGACTTTTTTGGAACTGGGGAAATTTCCTTGGATACTGGGGAATGGGGCAAGCCTTTGGTTCTGCCAAGTAGAACAGGGCCAAGGGCAAGGTAGCTGGAGCATCTGCTTGATGCACTTTTTGCTCAAGGCAGAGAGAGGTTGCTGCTTACTTCCCAGGGCAGGAAACCCAGAACACAGTGGAAATCCTCTCCATGGAGGAAGGGAGCTTTTGCTTTGTATGAACTTGTAGAGCATTTGCTTTTGTTGTTCCATTAAAAATTGACCTGGACCTTACGAAATATTGACCTGGACCATAAGAAATAGAGAATCCCAGTAATGACTACCTTTGTTTTAGAGTGTATTTTAAACACACAGACAGACGGATACACACACATACACACACAGCTGCTTAGTTTCCAGAATCCTTCACCAATGTGACCTTAGTTAGAGCGCCCTCTTATTTCAGGAAGAAAAAGACAATGTGGGCAAGGGCAAGGTATTATTGATGCCATAGTTTTCTGTTCTAGGTGGACACTGTACTCTTTAGTTTCCTGATCTCATTGAAATAGAGTTGACAAAACTAAATCCTTGAGTTTGGTCACCAGACTGTTAAAAACCTCTGGGTGCTGATGTACTGAGTCCTTGAGGACTCCAAGAGAAAGTGAGCAAAGATGTGAGAAGAATTTCTTTTTCTATACATATTTTAATGTAACCATCTTCTAATATGGTATATTATCATTCTACTCACTTAGTAATTTTATCATGCACATATTCTCATTTTAGTTTCTATTCTGCGATATCACTTTTAATGGCTAGGTTATGAATGTAGCATAGTAAATGCAATCAATCGCCTACTGTCAGACTTCTGAGTTGCTTCTAATTTTCCCATCTTATAACATATTCACTGAATATACATATTTGAATATATCTTCATTTCTTTTGGCTAGATTTCTTGATTGGAATTGTAGACTCTTTTATTGAGTTTTGTTAAAGTTCTCACCAGAAAAGTCCTAACAAGAAAAAAATTATTTTTTACATCTTTCTTCAAATTAGTTTGATCAATCTAGTAATCTCTTGCCAAGCTAATAGGTGAAAATGATTGATAAATATACAAAGTGACTATTCCATTTTACTGATTTTAATGACAAGTAATGCAATGACTATTTTTGATGATTTTTGGACATTTGTAGATGATGCATTTTGCTCTTAGCCACTGAAGTATATAGAGATAGCTGCAGAGCACTTTCCATCCCTCCCCTCCTAAGCTCAGTGTGGGGTATCTTTCACAGGGGTAAATACTAGAATTAGATGAAATCACTCTCTTCACCTTAATAACTCCAGTGAATGTGGTTGACCCTGGCTAGACCTCTCCTTGTAAGTGTGCTGTTTTTCACCCCATCAAATAAACCTATGTAATAAGAAGAAAGATGAATTCTCTGCTAATATTCTGTCCCTAATCTAAGTACAGATATGAAAGAAGACAAGATCTTTGAGGTAGACCTAGCCGAAGTTTGATCAGCAACACTATATTCCAATTTTTACACTGCTCTCTTTTTTTTTAATCCCACTTGAAGAAATTTTTTCATCATTATATTGTATTTAACTTCTGGAATTCATTTCAGGAAAAGCTTATACCATTATTTTAACATATTGGAGAAACAAACCTTATTTGGAGCTTGGCAAATAATTTCAACATTTTTTTCCCCTAAAAGTGTGAGTCTTTGGCAAAGTCAAGGGTCTTCTATGCCAAGCCTCTCTCCCCTTGATATTCTAATCCCAGTGTATTTCAAAAGAAACCTATTCAGGCTGGTTCTAATTCTTTCACTCTAAAATCATCAAATGTAGTTTACTAAAAGATGCTTGATGTTCAAAAGAATTTATGGGATTTTTTTATTTTTACAGAACCAGAAAAAATCTCATTTTGTTGGCTGTAAATAGGTCTTGAAACTCAAGACCAAAAAATTCAATCTGAAATTTTTAAACTTATGAGCTAAGAGAATAACTGTTCTGGCATTATTTTTCTAGAAATTATTTCTATTTGATTCTTAATTTTTATAAAAATAAAGGTAAAATTTTGTAGAAAATATTGATCAACTGCATCCCATCATAAATATTAACAGAATTTTAAAAATGAAACTTCTTATTTTTAAGAGACTTCTGAGAGAATTGAAGTGAGATTTTATTATTAATAGCAATTGTGAATCGTCTCTTCCCAAACTCTGACATTTTCCTTGAGTGCATGCTGACAAATGGTGAATAACCTAAACTTTGTGTCTGTCTCCAAATTCATTGATGATAAGCACACCTTCTGAAGTTACATTGTTTCAAGTCATTACTAAACTTAAAATACCCTTTTCTTAATAATCTTAAATTTTTTAATTTATTTTTCGCTTGATTATTTGACTATGACATTGCTTCAGAAGTCAGTCTTCTAGTGAGGAATCTCCACTTATTTACTAAAAGGAAATTCTCAAAAGCAAAAGGAAGAAAAATCATATCACTTGAACAATATTAAAAAACAAAAGGACCAGGTGGTGTGTTATTTTTGCCACATCTTCTGAACTGAAAGCAGTTTGCTTTTGTGAGCTTAATCTTCAATACTCATGATGGAATACTACGCATCAATCAAGGAGGACAAACACATGTCATTCGCAGCAACATGGATGGAATTAGAAAGACTCATATAGCAGAAATAAGTCAAAACAAAGAGAAGTACAGGATGGTCTCACTTATGTGATGGATATAGGGAAAAACAAGCAAATGAATAAGAAAAAGTAAAAACAACCAATGAGACTGAACAATGGAGCAAGAGAGGAGGAGGGGGAAGAAGGTGGGGGACGTGAAGAGCACAAAAGATCAGGATGGTTAACAAGTGTTACTGAAGTGGGAAAGCCCCGGGGTACACAATAATGGAATAATGTAATATAAATATAAATATACACATATATGCAAATTAAAAAA
>PVHY01024297.1:0-19776 GCA_004024945.1 Uropsilus gracilis
TATGCACCCCACCCCACCCCTACACACACAGAGAAAGGCGGGTCAGTGTCTAAGTCTCAGCTTCCAAGTTTGCTTTGACCTGGCTCCTCAGTGGTCGGGTGCCCAAGAGTCTCTTCATCTTTCCGCACCCCATTTTAACCCACTTTAAGAGATCGGTTTAGTTTTCGAGCAAATGTTAAGCGTTACGGCCATCACCACGACCCAGTTTTCAGAATCCCCCAGGACCCTCATCTCTAACGGGAGATCAACAAGCTAGCACATTACAGGACGCCAACAAATTATCGTTATCACTGTTATTCTACTCTCTGATGCAGGCCGGCTTCAGAGGACGCTTTTCCCACGCAATCATCCCGAGCCCAGTCCTCGGGGCGCGCACGGTGGTCACAGGGCTCCGCCCCACGCCCAATCGCAGAATCGGGCCTCTCTCGTCGCCCTGGCTTCGCGAGAGGTTCGACTCGGGGCTGGATTGATGATGCCTGGGCGCTGCTGACGCCTGCGCAGTGAAGCAGACACTCTCGCTGAGGGGCTGCGGAAGATCCCCTATTGCGGGCCGGGGCTGCTGCTGTTCCGCGGCGGGGGCGCCATGGCGGAGGAGGAGCTGGAGGCGCTGCGGAAGCAGAGGCTGGCCGAGCTGCAGGCGAAGCACGGGGTGAGCAAGGCGCCGCCCTCGCCGTCGCCGGAGGGCGCGGCCCCGGGCGGGGGCTCGCGGCGCCGTGGCCGCGACTCGCTCGTGGCCGGGGGCCCCACCGCTGCCCCTGGGCCTCGAGGCCGCTGGAGGGTCGCGGCGGCCCCTCGCCGCGTCGCGTGGGCCCCGGGCCGGCCACGTGCGCCCCCGGGGCGGGGCCTGGCGGGCCGGGGTCCGCTTGCTCTGAGGGGTACCCAGCGCGGGCCGGGCCGGTTTACGCCCTCACTCTTAGCGGGTCGCCCAGTCCTCAGCGTTTGTGTCCAGCCGGCTCCCACTTTCCCCCGTCGAATTATTTTCTGACGCTCAGTTGTGCTGACCCCATATTCGTCAGCCATTTTTTGAGGGTCCGCCTCACGTCAGGTGCGCGGAGTGGCGGGGGCCCTCTCTGACTGTCGGGGGGAGCCGGGCCCACCCACTTATCCCTTCAGGAAAAGTCCGGGAATGACCGTACCCTGCGGAGAGGGCGGGGATGGGTCGGGGGTGGATGGGGTGGTCGCCAGGGAAGCGCCGTTTGAATCCCCCCGAGGACCCCAAACGACCTATTACAAGGCCGCCCCTTCCGGTGGCGGTTTGTATGTTAAAACATTCCATGGAATTGTGACCGTGGAAGTTTGTCAGATCGTTGTGGTGAACCAAACGTGACCGAGGCTCCTCCGGGAGGTCCCGCTGTAGTTTTGGGGAGACCTTTTTTTTTTAATCCCTGTGGGAGCCTGTGGGCTGTCAGCACCAAACCAGAAGAGCTCCTGTTTTGTTTGTTTCCACTGTGAAATGACTCAAAAGATAAAATTATCTTCCCAGGATCCTGGAGATGCGGCACAGCAGGAGGCAAAGCACAGGTAAGGGCTGGAGCTGAGAACTTTTCACCGAGAAGGGGTTTCACCAGAAGGTGGTGGTTTGTGTTTTCTGTTTTTTGACTTTAGGTATTTTAGAAAGTGTTTATCTTCTCTCACAGTGTTTTTTCCATGTATCATCCAGGTATCTTTCAAATTTGTTAAACAAATGGTCCCCCACTTTGCTCTGCAATTACTGGTTGAAGCTTGTTTCTCTGCTAAATGATAGCTTTAAGCACAATAAGAACTGCTTGTTAGGGTTAGGGTAGGATTACTAGAGTCAGGTGCGTGGCATTTTGTAAATGCTCAATAAAAGAGTAACTGTCATAATTTTTTTTTTTTGGAGACACTAGGTCTCGCTATTTTTGCCTGTGGAACCGCAGGCTCATGTTGCCCGGGGTACCACAGACTCAAGCAATCCCCAGCCTCAGCTTCCCAGGTAACTAGGATTATAGGCGTGCGCTACCACATCCAGCTATTTTTTGGGGTATTAGGACTTGCTACACACCCCCTGGCAGGACTGGAGCTGCAATCCCTGTCCCCGGCCACAGCTTCCTAGGCTGCCGTCTACAGGCATGTGCCACCATGCCTGGCCAGTCTTCCTGTTGTTTTATTCCCTGCCTATAGCAGAGTACCTCTGGTGGCAGGTTTATGGAATGAATAGCTTGTTACGCCATATTACTTTTTTCCTCTGTGATTTTAGACATATATATGTAATCTGTAAATTATATATATTAATTTTATATATATAATTTACCATTGGAACCATTTAAATGTACAGTTAAATCTTCTTCCCTCCTCCCATCATGTTACCCCTTGGCATATTCACTTAGCAAATATTTATTGAGCACCTGCACTGACTGGGTCAGGCATTCTGCCGGGTTTGCAGGAATAGACGAGGCAGGGAGAACTCTGCCTGCCCCTAAGTGGCTTGCATGGGGCGGGGGGGGGGGAATGGTGTACACCTGGGGGAGAGCCAAGGAGACAATGGACTTCATTGACTCTAAGAAGTGCCTTTTCCACATTTTAACATGTCTGAAATGGGCTATGTCTCACATTGATCTTTTATCCTTCAAGAGGATTTCCTTTTGCTTCCACTTGGGACTTTTCTAACTGGAAACCTCTTCAGAGTCTCTGCTGAAGGTTCTCCCTCCCTCCACCCTGCCTGTGTGGTTTAGACAGCAGACCTGCGGAATTAAAGACTGGCCTTTATAGTCTCAGGGGAGCTTCTTCCTTCTGCACTCAGGGCCACGGTGGATGCGTGTGTGCCTGCCTGTGGGCCCTTTCTACGGGGCGGGTTCACATCTTCTCGCGCTAAGGACAACTGCTTGGGGTGCCATCACCCCGTTGGACCCTCCTTGGGGGTCTATTCTTAAAGACAAAGGAGGGTACACCTCATAACCCACGACATCCTAGGCTGAGGGAAGTACAGTAGCAGCAGTTCATGGTGGGGCTAAAGTACTCAGGAGTGAGAAGGAACTGGCTGAGGAGTGTATGCCATGAGCCCCATGGCTCCTTAGAAGGGGCGGTTGTAGGCACGTCATCAGCTCCGCCTTCCCCACTGTTTTAGCCACAGAATCTGCTTTTGTCTATGAGGTGTGTTTAGTTTCTTGAAGGACATCATTTAAAAAAAAATAAAGTTGCTTAAAAATTCAAAGGAGTGCCGTTCCTACTTGGATCAGTAGGAGGCTGCGGGGATAGTTGTGGAGTTACAGTTTCTGTCTTCCCCCAACCCAGCTAAAAAAAAAATAGAAGAACCTTGAAACCAAGGTGTAGTTCTAGCTTAGCCTCAGATGTCTGGGGTACCTGACTCCTTCGTGTCCTCGCTGGGTGTCAACTTCATCTCTCAGAAGACCCCATGAGTGAATCATTTGCCCTTCTAATTCCCTGAACCCTGACCTCACATTTCTAGAGCCTCTCACAATATTTACTTAATAAATATTGGTAATGGTGGTTAAACTGAAACTCTGCCCTGAATTATGAAAATAGAAAGTTTTACCTTTCAGCCTGGTAGGCTCTCATGTAAAATTGGCTTTTGAGGACAAGAGTGGACTCCAGTATGCCCACTGCTACCCACACAGCATCTACCATAATGAAGTCTGTGTGCAGCCAACTCCCGTCTTGCAAAGTATTGAATGAGTTACATTCTGTATGTTCCACAGGATGGCTGATGCTTAATTCTAATTTTGCTTGACCTTTTTTTTTAATTGATTACATATATATGTATGCTTGACCTTTTTTTGTTGTAGGGAAGCAGAAATGAGAAACAGTATCTTGGCCCAAGTTCTGGATCAGTCAGCCCGGGCCCGTTGTAAGTATCTTCAGCATCTTTTAAATTAATTCCATCAAATTGACTTGTTAGTTGAATAGGACATGTATTTGAAATGTTTAAATCTTTATCACTAGATTAATTATTTGTTGAATTAAAAAAAAACTTAAGATAGAGTGTTTTTAAGAAGTACAATCGTTATAGATAATAAAGAAAAGTACTTTAATCATTATTGAAAGTACCAGCTTGGTTCTCTCTTGGCGAGATGATCACCAAGCGAGTTTTAGATACTTTATTGGGAACAGCTCGTCAGTCCAGTCAGTCACAGCATAACTGGTAGTCGATGTGGGTGACAGGAATTGAAGGTTTAGTGCATTCTTGACTTTAATGTGTGCTCATAATTTTGCATAAAAAGAAAACCTTGCTTAAGAAAAAACATTTTTAAGCCAGTCATCACTAGTGTGTCCTGTGTTGTAAAGCCTGTTCAGAAGAGGTAGCCCTGGATGGATGACTGCAGTGCTGTGTGTAACAGCCTTAAGTTGATTTCCAGAGGACAGTCAGATACTTTAAAACCAAGTATGGCACTTAGAATATGAGACCCCAAATTGAATCTTGGCTCAGCAGCTCCTTGGCTGAGTAGCCTTGGCCTAAGGTTCAGCGTTGGGTTTGACATGGCTGATGCTTAGTTTCCTCTTTTTTTTTTATTAATATATAAATTTCACATCATTGTAATCCCAAGGATTTACCCCCTCCCCACCATTCCCCTTCCCCTTTTCTCCTGCCCAGATTTGTGTGCTTCATTTTGGTGCTTAGCTTGTTTTGACTTTTCCTCAAGGCTTTTGTTTATTTTTTCACTATATCCCATATATTAGTGAAACCATTTGACTTCTGTCTTTTTGTTTTTGACTTGTTTCTGCTAATATGATTTCTTCTAACTACATCCATGTTGTCATAAAATTGTCAAATTTGTCATTTTTAATTGATGAGTAATAATCCATCATGTATATATACCACATTTTTTTCCATCCAGTCATCTGTTTTGGGGTATTTAGGTTGCTTCCATGTTCTTGCAATTATAAATTGTGCTGCAGTAAACCTCCGAGCACAGGTGTCCCTTTGTACCCACATTGTGGTCTCTTTTGGATAGATTCCCAAGAGAGCAATTGCTGGGTCAAATGGTAGTTCCATTTTCATTAATTTGAGGGCCCTCCACACAGCTTTCCATAGTGGTTGGACTAGTTTACATTCCCACTAGCAGTGTAATAGTGTTCCTTTCTCTCCACATCCTCTCCAGCACTTGTTGTTGCCTGTTCTTTGGATGTGGGCCATTCTTACTGTAAGGTGTAAGGTGTATCTCATTGTGGTTTTGATTTGCATTTCCCTTATTGCTAGTGACGTTGAGCAATTTTTCATGTGCCTGTTGGCCATTTGTATTTCCTCTTTGGAGAAGTGTCTTTTTAGTTCTCCCCATTTTTTGGTTGGGCTTTTTGTTTTGCTTTTGTTTAGTTGTGTGAGTTCCTTGTGGATCTTCGTTATTAAACTCTTATCACTCTTGTGGAGGGCAAAATTTTTTTCCCATTCAGTTGGGCTTCTTTTAGTTTTTTCTGTTGTCTCTTTTGCTGTACAGAAGCTTTTTAGTTTGATGTAGTCCCATCTGTAGATGTTTGCAGGAAGAAATTTCTGAATTGTAATTCATGGAGGGTTTTGCCCAAGTTTTCCTCTATGCATGTTATGGTTTCAGGTCTGACCTCTAAGTCTCTTATCCATTTTGAGTTCTTTTTTGTACATGATGTGAGGGAGTTGTCTTGGTTCATTTTTTTGCATGTCTTAGTCCAATTTTCCCAGAACCATTTATTGAAGAGGCTATCTTTGTTCCAAGGTAAGTTTTTCCCTCCTTTGTCAAAGATTAGTTGACTATATATGTGTAGTTTTATTTCAGGGCACTCAATTCTGTTCCATTGGTCTGACTGTCTGTTTTTGTACCAGTACCACACTGTTTTAATTATTATGGCTTTGTAGTATAGTTTGAAGTTTGGAATTATAATACCTCCATTCTCTTTTTTTCTGGTCAGGAAGCTTTTTGATATTCAAGGTCTTTCGTTATTCCACATGAATTTCAGTGATTTTTGTTCTATCTCTTTAAAAAATGTCATTGGGATTTTTATTGGGATTGCATTGAATCTGTAGATTGCCTTTGGTAGGATGGCCATTTTGATATTAATTCTTCCAATCCATGAACAGGGAATGTCTTTCCATTTCCTTATGTCTTCTTCTATCTCATTTAGCAACATTCTAAAATTTTCTTTGTATAGTTCTTTCACGTTTTTTGTTAGGTTTAATTCCCAGGTATTCAATTTTTTTTGGTGTGATGGTAAATGGGATGGTTTTTCTGATTTCTTCTTCTATTTGACTTTTTGCATATAGGAAAGTACTGACTTCTGTGTGTTGATTTTGTATCCAGCTACCTTACTGAACTGGTTTATTATTTCAAGCAATCTTTCTGTGGATTTTTTGGGGTTATCTATATAATCTTGTCATCAGCATATAATGATAGCTTCAGTTCCTCTTTACCTATCTGTATCCCTTTTATGTCTTTCTCTTGCCTTATTGCCCTAGCTAGAACTTCCAGTACAATGTTAAAGAGTAGTGGGGAGAGTGGACATCCTTGCCTGGTTCTAGATCTCAACTGGAATGGTTTTAGTTTTTCCCCATTTAGGATGATGTTTGTCATAAATAGCTTTTATTATGTTGAGGTAAGTTCCTTTAATCCCTAATTTTTCAAGGACTTTTATCATGAATGGATGCTGGACTTTGTCGAATGCTTTCTCTGTATCTATTGATAGTATCATGTGGTTTTTGTTTTTCTCTTTGTTTATATGGTGTATTATGTTAATTGATTTCCAGATGTTGAATCATCCTTGTGCTCCTGGATAAATCCCACTTGTGAACCTTAGTTTCCTTTTTAAGTGGGTTTATGACACTATCTGCCCTGCATGCCTACCTCTCCAAGCATAGGTGATGAAACCTTTTGAATGTCAGTGCAGAGTTCCAAGGCATGATACATGAATACTTGGTTTGGATGACTTTTGTCATTTTTGTGTATTTTTTCTTTTTAGTAAGTAATTTAGCACTTGTAAAGCCTGAAAAGACTAAAGCCGTAGAGAATTACCTCATACAAATGGCAAGATATGGACAACTAAGCGGGAAGGTAAGCTTGGGCTGTCTCGAGGCAGTTTGACCTCACATTGTCTGCTTTACAAGGCATTTCCTCTTGTGGTTCTGGAACTCACTGTTTCTGTATAATAATGTTTACATGGGAGAAGAGTCATACCTTCCCTCCATTAGACAGCTAACTGCCTTAAAAGCCTCCACCGCTGGCCTTCCCTGGCATTGCCATGGGCTGCAGTTGATGCCCATGTGGCCCAGTCAACTCGCTTAACTTGCTTCGGCCCTGGAAACAAGGATTGTCAATAGTAACAGTTAAGATGCTGCCAAGGTAGCTAAAAGTGAAGTTTGTTTTGCCAGTGAGAGGAAGAGTCCTTGATTGCTTTAATGCAGTCATGAATAGAAACCAGCCTGGCAAGCCCTGCCTGCACTAGGAAGCCTTCTGCTGCCACCACAGTCCACAGGGGTCAGTCCTGTCCAAACCTCTCATACCAAGAACTTGTGAGAGCGACACGCCTGGGTCGTCTGAGTGATTTGCATCTCCTGTACTGAAGCTCCAGAGTGGTGTGGGGAGTTCTCACTGCCTGCGAGTGATGGTGTTATTCTTAAGTACCTGGTAACTTTGGGTTTTTCTGAGGAAGGTAATAGATGGAAACTTCCTGTCCCTCCTCAGCTGAGGACTAGCAGAGCACTATTTTTTTATGAACGTAATTGATGGCCCCCTTTGTTTTCCCTCTCGTGCACCTCAGAAGCAGTTTCATCTGTTGAGGACAATTCTGTTTCAGAAAGTTCTGCTTTCTATTCTAGGTATCAGAACAAGGTTTAATAGAAATCCTTGAAAAAGTAAGCCAACAGACAGAAAAGAAAACAACAGTTAAAGTAAGTTTTCCAAAATGGACATTATAAGGGGGAAAACCTGTTTTAAGTGATATGTTTAGCCTCTGCTGTTTCCACAGACAGTTTCGCTTTATAACACATGACATTTGGGGAGAAAGGCTGCACATGAGGGTTCTGATTTTTATGGCTTTTCTGTTGCTCCCATCCCCTGAGATGTAAAATACTAGGTGTTAAGGACAGACAGAAAATGCCTTGCTGCATTAGTAGGTAGACATTTTTCTTAAAGTCTGACATTTCCATAAAGTCTGAGTTACGCTTTATTAAACATGGCGCCCATTTAATTTCCCCCCAGTTCAACAGAAGAAAAGTAATGGACTCTGATGAAGATGACGATTATTGAATTTAGATCGTTTAAAGACTGAAACCTTAGAGAACAAGGACAGATACTGCTTGGCAAAGGTTGAAACTTGTTTACTTTGTTTATTGTCTATATGCCTTTAAAAAAATAAACTTGTTATTCAAAACAAAACAATTTGGGCAAAGTCCTTTTAGTGCTATAGCCAAAGGAACGAAAATCTACATTGCTATTTTTCCCCTTTCCTGCCAAAAGCGTGTAAACATGTGGCGTGGACACAGCCTCTGTCGTAGAGGCTCCCGAGTTCCTCAGCACCGAGCAGCAGAATGAGGACGGAGCCCAGGGCAGGCACGGCCAAATGCTCTGCTCTTGCACTTGCAAGACGCAGGCTTGGTAAGCCTGGAAGCTCAGTTTCTTCTGCGGTGATGCTTATTTAGTGTAAGAAAATGCCCAGCTTTGCTTTCATTTAGAAACTGCTTTTAAAAGGCATCAAGACATGCATCACCCCCACCTCCAAGCATGCTCTGTACCAAGAGTAATAGTTCACTGGAAAATATAAAAACTGGGTGGGAGACTGGTTAGTGCAACAGTAAGGGAAAATAAGAGCCATCAGCTTCTCGTAATGAAAATCCATTTGAGATGCTTTAGCAGTTAAAACACTTTGATAGAAATACCCTATGTTCGTCGCAGATCAAATTTGCAGGTAACTTACAGTAAATACCTCAATTATGCTCTATTCCCACCGAGGTGTGAAAACTGATACGTTTTCATATGTTTATATGAACTGAACTCAAGACAAGCTGTTGGGTGTCACCCTTTCATGCTATCATTCCTCGAGATCCAGACCTGGAGATGTGGAGCGTCACTAGCAGCAGTGATAAGCAGGAGACGCTCAGCCTTCACTAGCATCTTGCTGATAAACGTTTAACCCGTAGGTGAGATTTTATTACATTTGAGACGAAATTACGTAAAACATCTCACCGACTCTGGAGAAAGCCAGTGTGGACTGGCGTTCCCACAAAGTCAGCGAGGAAAACCTTTGTGCATATCACAGTTTAAAGGGAATTGTAAACTCCAGTTTGGAGGATTTTGAGGGGTCCCAAGGACATAGATTCTGCTTTAGGTCTGGTTTGCATTATCTTCAGAAGTTCCTTCACACACTTCCTCCTTTGGAACAGCTGCTGCCTTCAACCTACCGATGCAATTGCAATTGTGTGGAGACTCAGGTCTCCATCCTTAGAGATTCTCATCCTGTGTGTGAGAACGGTCTTCTGGAAGGCAGCAGGGACGTGGAGTCTGGGGTGGGGAGAGATTATCCTAAACTTTCTGATTTGACGGTGCTTAAATTCTAACAGCCTTACACAAAGAAATCTGGGCATTACCAACTTCTGGACTGGCAAATGTGCTTTCAAGTAGGGAATGCAAGTGGGAAAAAAATGCGTTTTAAAAAGAACTGAGGTATACTCATGTCAAACAACTCACTTTGCTGATGCCTGGAGTACCTCGCTTCGCCAGTCCCACTCACAGGCTCGTATCTCCAGGTGAAGAGTGCACCTAGCTGGAAACAGGTCAAGGCTCAGCTGACACGACCGAGCAAGCCTGAACTTCAGCTCAAGCAAATGGGCACCTCAGTTCTCTGAGCCCATCTTCCTCACTGAACAATCCTGCCAGCCAGGGCAACTGTTAAGTCGGGTGCATGCGAACACTGCTAACAGACTGTCAGTCACAGTGAGGGTGATGGCAAACGACTTAAGGTGATTTTGTTTAAAAATGGGGGTAAAGGGGAAAAATCAGAACAAAGAAATCCATATAGCCAAGGTGTTCATTTCCCTTTGGGCTAAAAGGAGACATTTCAGTGGGCCCTAAACTCTGATCTGCTCTCATTGGGCCAGTTCACATTTTTCATCCACATCTGTAACTATAACTGTACAGCCATCCAACAGGGGAAGTGTTTTCTACACACACAGCACGTGTCACAGAGGTGCTAACATACATACCTCCTTGCAAAATGTGAACTGAAAAGGCGCATACCGGACACTCAAGAATCAAAGTTTACTGTTCTTTTCCATCATTTGGCACATATCCAAGGCACATTAGAAAATTAGAAATCATAAATTACTTTGTAGAAAAATAATCAGCCCCTCCCTTCTGTACATACAAGAATATTTCCAAGGACATGCATGAAACCATTCCTTCTTACGGAGTCATTTGAAAATGAACTTGGGACAAACCCGCCTTTGCAACTCTAGACCAATTAGTAACATAAAAAAATAACAGTATAATCTGTAGAAATTTATAAAAAGGAACAGATGGCAATAAATGCTAAATTAAAGGAACTCGGACCTGGTCTGTGCTGTAAGTTTGGAATTTGACGCAAGAGACTAAGAAAAGATGTGCCAAATCTGTCTAGTTCAGGAACCATCCTCAGGGTGATGTCAAAGGGGGGTTGTTAACGTAATGGGAGGTTTCTAAAGAAACTGCGACTGGGGCCCGGCTGCAGTGATCTGTACTTCGCTGGAAAAGGAACTGACCCGTTTTCCCACATACATGGTGTGGAAGCGGTCTAGTGGGGCCTCTTCTCTAGAAGGACTTTCAGAAGGGCATCTAGGCATCTTTGGGTTCAAGTGTTGCTTTGCAAAGGAATAGTCTCCAGCTCCTCTCTCCGTTCCAATGTGCACTCCTGCCCAGCCTCCACAGCCCACACAGCCCAGACCAGGGCTGCTCTCAGCTTTTCCCAAGGGGGGAGCTCTCGCCTGGGGTTGCTGATTCACACCCATCCGGGGTATGGCACCTTCAGTCCGAGGTCAGAATCTGCTGATGAAACCTCTCACCGTTACCAGGGAAACCTAACACTTAAAGAAGAAACACCGACACCGACCTTCCCTTCGGTGTCAGGACGCTGGGATTTTGCCCCTTCTCAAGTGTGTTCGTTAGCTTTGAAGACAAAAGCGATGGTAAGTTTTCTGTGGTTGCCTCCTTGCCCTCAGCCACAGGAAAGCTATCAGGAATTCTCTGCTTTTCTCTCCAGCCAGTTATCTGAAAGGACACTGCGTCCTCCGCTGGGCTCAGGCTCAGCATCCTGTTGAGCACTCATTTCTTGGCAGCAAACCGAACAGTTGCTTATCATGGCTAAGACTGGGCATGGCCAGCCTCCTGGGGCACCAGGAGGCCACCAGCTGGCACTGGACCCGGGGCAGTCGCATCGCTGGCATCACCCACAGTGTGTCTCCGCAGCATTCGCCGGTTTCCGGGAGCACTGTGCTTCCGCCCGGGACGCTCAGGCTGGCCACTGCTCCCCTGGCCAGCAGCCTGAGGGCTGCTCTGGCCTGGTGGCTGCTTCTGTGTCACCATACCTCCTGGCCTTCTTGGCTAGAGAAAAGGTACTATTTAAGCAGCTATCGTCTCACGCCCTTTGTAAGCCACCCCACAGTAACAGCGCCCTCCGTGCAGACCTGCCATTCCACATGCTTTCCGACATCACTCCAGCTAACAACCCCAGACCGCCGCCTGACGGGCGTGCTGGGTGTGAGAACTCAAAGGCCTCATGTTTCATGACTGGCCAACGAGTACATAACTTTCGTCACCCTGTTGTACTGCTGGGGAAATAGCATCAGCAAAAGTGAGCTCTTAACTGAACTCACTGGGGTTTCCTACCTACAGAGGTCTACTGTATCAGCAAGGCCGTGAAAGAATAACGATGAAGGCAAAGTTAGTCATACTAAAAAATAAAACACTCACGTTGTCTGGAAGATGTAGCCCCTCTGAGTGTTGCAAGAAACCTGAGCCACGCAGCCAGCACCCCAGCCTCTGACTGTCAGCAGATGCTGGCCAGGGCAGGTGGAAGTGTCTGAGGAGAACCCCTAGGCGCACCCAGACGGAAGCCAGGCAACTGTTCACCTCTGGGCGTCAGTGCTGCAGGCACAGCCTCGCACACAGCCGTGTACACAAGCAGATTTGGGGGTTTTTACCCATCTACACTCTACAGACATCTCATTCTCCTGAGGTTAGCCATGAAGACATGAGTGAATTAGTGAAACCTAAGGCATTTCACTTAGTGCACACCTCATGAGGTATGACTACCTGGCTCATTATTTTTCACTTTGCCCTCACTTTCTCAGGTCAGAATTTTTTTTTTTTTTTGAGAGTAGGTCTATTTTTGCCCATGGAACCACAGGCTCACTTTGCCCAAGGCACCACAAGACTCAAGCAATCCCCAGCCTCAGCTTCCCAGGTAACTGGGAATACAGGCATGTGCCACCACACCCAGCTATTTTTTTGGGACTAGGTCTTGCTACATGTCCCCAGCGGGACTCAAACCACAATCCCTGGCCCCAGCTGTGGCTTCCTAGGCTGCCACCTAAGCATGCACCACCATGCCCGGCCCAGAAATTTACTTTTAAATATAATAAGTAAAGTCTTTCTTTTGGACAATCCCATTAAAGAATTCCAGTTTTACCAGTTAACTCTGAAGGGAATCATAAAGGTATCTACTATGATTTTGTTTTTAAAAAGCTAGGCTTAAGAAAAAAAATAACTCTATGCCAGTGTTTAATGCAACTCACCTCATGCAAAGAATCTTCAGTCAAGTTTGGGACACTTCTGTCTCTTGCCATAATCTCCCTTGGAGTCCTTCCCCTAAAACCCAAAAACATTAACTTTGGGGTAGTGGTACTCTGTGTAGCTGTGGCCACAAGGTGGCAGCACATGAGGATCTGCCTAGAAGCTGCACATACACCCTGCTTCCCTTGTAATGTAGGGTCAGAGGCATAGAAGTCAACTCCAATTTTATACTCACCTCAACTGACCAACTGGCTGGACAAAATAAAACTGCCTTGTAAAAGGTTCATCTGGCATATCATATATTTTTGAGTTCCCTGTGGACAAAAAGATAAACACCTCAAGACTTCCCACACAGGCTATGAATTGCTTTAGAATTATAGCATACATGCAATCTTTCCATATTCTTATTTTAACAAAATTCAAAAAATTAAGCATTGAATTGAAAGAAATATGTTTACAGATATCTACTACCTGAGTGAAGCCCCGTGAAACAAAAATAAACCCCTAATATGCTGACATTTCCTATAGCTATTTATAAGACAGCCTCAGGATCATGCAGCCATATGAAGGATTTAGTCACATGGGATTGCAAACTCATCATGAGAAAGGAGGAGACCCTGATAAACATCCCTTAAGAAAGAAATATTTCAGCCCAACAC
Source organism: Uropsilus gracilis (assembly GCA_004024945.1). Classification (NCBI taxonomy): domain Eukaryota; kingdom Metazoa; phylum Chordata; class Mammalia; order Eulipotyphla; family Talpidae; genus Uropsilus; species Uropsilus gracilis. The sequence continues at coordinate 13,361 of PVHY01024297.1, forward strand.
ATTTGGCAATGATCATTCTAACTATTAAAGTACACATGTAGAACCTCTTTCAAGATAACGCTTAGAAAAAGGCCTGGCTTTGAGAATATGGAAACAACCCAAATGCACCAAACAGACAAATAGATCAGAAAGTTGTATTTGTACAGGATGGAATACTATTCGATCATCAAAAATGACAAATTTGGTGCACTGGGAATAACATGGATGGACCTAGATGGGATCATGTTAGCAGAAATAAGACAGAAAGATAAAGAGAAATACTAGATGATCTCACCTATATGCAGAAGGTAGGGAAATCCAACAAACAAAAGTACAAGGAAAATTTAAAACAGAACTGAAGCATAGAGCAAGAGGGGGAGGGGGTAACATCGGGGGAGGGATGGGCAAGAGGGATTAAGATGCTAGTTCATGGGAAACAAGGTCATGGGAGAACCATGGGGTAGACAGTGATGTAAAATAAATATGTGTGCAGTCCACTTACAAAAAATAAACTTATAAATGAAATGAGGGGATAGCTAAATAAGTACATAAATAAATAAATCCTAAAAAAAAAAAAGAAAGAAAGGTCTGGCTTTGAGGAGGAGCGTGAGAGACTCCCAGCGGAGGTTCCTCCTCTCCAGCTGGGTTGGGGTCCTGCCCTTCGAAGGGGCCCTTCCTCAGGAGCAACAACACAACCCCCCAGAAAGCTGGCATTAAAACAGCTGCTGAGCTAGGACGTAGCACATTTGCTTGAGCCAACTCCTCCCCAGTTCTTATGATGGCATTTTTCACTGACAACCGAATGGAAACCAGCCACACATGAACTTCCAGATAAACCCAAATGAGAATCATAGTGAGAACCTCTAAGTCCTCACATTTCTTCCTGATCTTGACAGTGACGTAGTCCTTAGGGTCCTCTCCGCCAGCGTCATCCAGTGTGGCCACGCAGCTTGGGACCACCTGAAGCAATTCCATTATTTTTGAATTCTGCAGTTTGAAAGGGGAAAGATAAGAGAGATTGATGTAAATGTCTATGTGGAGGTGGCAGGACAGAAAAGCCGGGATGCAGCTACAGCCAGGACACTGCATGGTAAGTGCAGCCTTAGTGGGACTCTGTGTGGGGCCCCACGAAGTACCCAGGGCCAAGCACTTCACTGCTCCGTTAAGAGGCTCAGCCATGTTGTGGTACAGGTATGGGGCTATCAAGGTAAGAGACCGTCATTATCCTCATTTGAGAGAGGACTAGGGGGAAAAGCTGAGCATATTTCAATTTTGAAATTAAGGAAAATCTCTGAAAGATTAAGCCTGTGGGTAGGCAGGATTTAGGGTGAAGGGACTTGGCAGCTGTGTCTTTTAGGAGGTGACGAATTGTCTACCTAGTTCGAAAACTAGACAGACATGGAACTAGACAACATGAAAACAGAAAAGGGCTGCTTCCTCTTCCCTTCCTGCAGGCCAACATCTTCAGGACCGTAGAGAGCTGAGCTGGTTGTTGCAAGTCTTACAGAACACAAGGTGTGGCAGCTACCAACGGAGCAGGCTTGCCCCAACTCCAAGCGTATCCCCATGTCTAAGGTGAGGCCAGGACACTGCCTCTGGGGTGAGCACGGGTCGCTGGGTGCCCAGCCCCGCAGGGGTGGGGAGCACCCTTGCAGACTCCCTGAAAGGCTGAGCGCCCTGGGTGATCAGGCTACCTTGACCAGGTGACCGAGGACCAGGCACGCGTCCACCTTGCCATGCAGCCCAACCAGCCAAGGGCAAAAGTCTGGCAGGTGCTACTCCAGATGGCGCCTACACACCAGTCCCGAGCGAGTGCCAGGGCCCACTGCCCCGGGCTCCCCCTCGCCCGCTCACCTGGTCGGCACAGTCCACGGCTGTGCACTGCCTCTTGTTGAGCACTTGGACGGACGCTCCATGAAACAGAAGCAGCTCCACCACGAAGACGTGCTTTCTGATCACAGCCTCGTGCAGGGCTGTGTTGCCCTTGTTGTTAGCAGTGTTGATGGCAGCCCCGTGCTGGCAAGAGAGGCGGGCCACTCAGAGGCACGTGGGAGCCCAAGGGTGCAGGCTCCGGTGGCCAGCCATGCGCTTACCTGCAGCAGCAACGCGGCCACCTCGTGGTGGCCCCCAGCACAGGCGTAGATGAGGGGCGTGTTTCCACTGATATCCTTCTTGTTGGGCTTTGCGCTGGAGTCCAGGAGATCCTTCACCACCTAGGCCAGAGGAGAGAGGCTTGCAGCCTTAACCGAAACATGTAGAGGAGGCGTCCTCCAGCTTGGAGTCCTGGTGACTTGTCTATAGTTGACTCAGAACTTGTCTATAGTTGACTCTTGAGACACCATCTGGCCCTCGGAAATGGAAGGGGGGCCAACACATGAGGGTCTGCTCTGTGGCAGGTGAGGTGCTAGGCGAGCGAGGGAAGGAAGGCCTGTCACTTGGTTCTTCGGTTCCAGCTTCCACTGGAACTGACACCGGAAGCACTGAGGATCAGAAATCATTTCCAAAAAGAAAAACACAACTCTCATAAGTCAACCCTTCCACAATTATTTTTTGAACTCCTTGACATGGCCAGGTCCTATGAGGAACCAGCCCAGGGGCATGAGTGGAAAGTGACCTGTGGGTGCAGCCTCAGGAGCACATCCCCAAGCACCAGAGGAAGCCTAGCCAGGGCCGAATCACCAACACGCAGCCCTGTGCTACCCATGTGAGTGGCCGTGGGAGGGAGGTAGACACTCCCCTAGAGTTACCAGAGTCTAAGTGCTATTGCTGAGCGGTGTTGTCATAGACCCAGGGCTGGGAGGTAGGAAACCTCTGCCCCCTGCAGCCTGCTCACCCAGCAAGGCTCTAAGCACTGGCAGACTTGCTCCGCCCAAGAGACAGACCCGCACCTTAAAGTGGCCCCGCTGGCAGGCCAGGTGGAGGGGGACGGCTTGGTTTGCATTTCTGGCGCCCGTGCTGGCACCATGCTTCAGCAGGAGAGGGATGAGGTCTGCCCGACCATGCAGGGCAGCGACATGAAGCGGTGAGGAGCCCTCCTGGTTGGTGACGTTCACGCTGAGCCCACTGGCAGGAATCTTTGCCAGCTTCTGTAATGGCAGAAGACAGAAACAGCAGTGCCGTTAGTATCTGAGAAGCCAGGTGAAAGCTACCAGCCCCAGTGATCGGCAAGTTTCAGGTCATTGTGGAATCCAGAGGGGCTGCCCACGGGCAAATATGCACTGCTCAGAAAGTACTGTAATCAAAGGGTTAACCTCTACCATCAAGGAGGCAAGTCCCCTAAAATGGTGTCCCGTCACCCCAGGTCTGGGGAGTGAAAATCTGTCCAACAAATGGAACTGGAACGGCAGGAACTCACAGGTAGAAACTTCACAGCAGCCCTTACCTCACACCAAATACAATGATAAAACCATGAACCTAGTGCAGAAGCTGCAACTCTAAAACTCCTTGAAGCGAACACAGAAGAGCAGCTTTGCAATGCTCAGATAAACAAAGACTACTGAGCCGGGCACGGTGGCTCGTGCTTGTAAGCTTCAGCCTATGAAGCGGCAGGGGCTAGGGATCGCGGTTCGAGTCCCGCCTGGGGCCTGTAGCGAGACCTAGTTCCAAAAAAATAGCTGGGTGTGGTGGTGCGTGCCTGTAATCCCAGCAACCTGGGAAGCTGAGGCTGGGGATTGCTTGAATCTGTGGTACCCCGGGCAACGAGAGCCTGCGGTTCCACAGACAAAAATAGCAAGACCTAGTCTCAAAAAAAAATAAAAAAATAAAAAATAAAAAAAAAAACAAAGACTACTCAGGTCAGACATCAAAAGCTACATCACAGAGGAACAGCTTGACGTGCTAAGCGTAACAGAAATTTTTAAATGTTTGCTCTTCGAAAGAAATGTTAAGAAAATGGAAGAGGTTGTGAGCCTCTGGGTCATACACAGTGTTAGAGACTAACGTGGCCTCAGGAAAAACAATGAAAAGGCAAGCTCGGGAGAAAATGTTCACTACACAAATAGCTAAGGACTGTCCAATAAGCACTTCTTAGAAGAACTCTTACAGTAAGAGTTTTACAGCAAGATATAATAATATGTCTCGATAAGAGAACCCAATTTTTATTTTAAAAATTGGCAACAAAATTGAAAAAAAATTGAAAAGATTTTTCGCAGAAGATGGCAGGTAAATAAACAATGAGCGCTGACTAACCACCTTCAGCTATCAGAGAAATGCAAATAAAATGACCCAGTCAGTGGTCAGAGATGGATCAGCAATTGCCAGGGGTTAGGATAGGGATTCAGGATCCTCCAGTGGGCCCAGAGAGAGAATGTCCCAGGGAATAGTCTATCTCTAACCATCAGGCCTCATAAAACTGTTTGCTACCAGTCTCCATAGTTGTTTTCTTTCCCCCATAAAACTTCCTACTCCTAGTGATTTTTAAATCAACCACACATATAAGCGCAATCAAGGACAAATAACACTGATTTTCATAACCACAAAACTGAAACATTAGATTGTGAGGCTGAAGCATACATCCTGATAATGAAATCAGTACGTCAGTGTTTCAGGTGACTGATCAAGGATTAAAACTTTGATACCTGGCTCACTCTTCGATGATTTCAACTGTTACTTCTTAAAAAACACCGAACACTAAATTAAACAGGTGCATTTAACTATATGTAAATTCTACCTCATAAAAACACCATGAAATACCTCTGCACAGTTACCAGAATGACGAGAGTTAAAAAATCAAACACCAACTGTTGAGAAGGCTAAAGGGCAAAGAGAACACACACACACACACACACACACACACATGTGCACACGTACAGGCACACGCACAGCTGCTGGCAACATCAGATGCTACCAACACCCTGGACAACAGGCAGTTTCTTACTGTACCCATGGGCTCGTCCTGGTTGGGACATGGTACTATGGCCTTGCCAGCAGTGGCTGCTGAGGGCAACTGGATGTAAAGGACCTGGGGAACAGGGTGTTATCGCCCTGAGCAAAGCAGCAACCACAGACGCTGAGGGCTGTCTCCCCAGGGAGCCACACAGAGACTCTCAGCTAGAAGACTCATGAATGCCAGCCTGTGACTCAGGCGCAGGGAGCCCTGAGGCTCCAAGCAGGCGAGTGTGTCCCCACTCCCTGATAAACTGCTGAGAGAGTAGACCAGACCTTGCGCCAGCAAGAGCCCCCCTCCACCCTGAGTGTGCCCCACCATGTCTCAGGGAACACCAACACCCAGCCACCCAGCTGAGCTGGCCGTGAAGCAGAAAACCTTCCTAAGGGGAAAGAGCAGACTGTGCCCCCTCACTCCCCACCAGCCGAAGCGAAGCCAAACCTTTTGAGCTGGAGCACATTTCGGGCACTGGCACAAGGGGTGACAGAACTCAATTTTCGCCGCACTGACTGAATCCTCCATGTCATCCAGGTCCTCGTCTGTCCACTCCAAGAGGTAGCGCACCTGATGGCGGGCAAGAAGGAACGGAAACTCAAAATTCATTCCCAGCATATAAGCTACAGATCTTTAAACGTGAGGCACACACACGCACTCACACACATACACACATACACACGCACCTTACATGTCCTCAACCACCAAAATACTTCAGGAAAGACTGAAACTCTCTCATGAAGAGTGCAGGCTGTTCACCTGTGCTCAAGCTTTTCTGAATCCTCTTCATGAGGACAGAGGAGAGAGGCTAAGCCACCATTTCTGCAGCTTTGATTAAAAAAAAATCATCTTTTCAGACATAAAAAAAAATGGAAAGACATCCCCTGCTCATGAATTGGAATAATTAACATTATCAAAATGGCCATCCTACCAAAAACAATCTACAGATTCAATACAATTCCAATAAAAATCCCAATGACATTCTTTAAAGAGATAGAATAAAAATTACTGAAATTCATAGGGAATAACGACCTTGAACAGCCAAAACCCTCCTGACCAAAAGGAGAAAGAATAGAGGTATTACAATTCCAAACTTCAATTTGTATTACAAAGCCATAATAATTATTATTTTTCTTTTTTAAATTCATTTTATTGATTTGTCACAATTGTGCGTTAATTGATCCCTCCTCCTCCCTCCATATCCCCCCTCTGTGTCCCCACTCCAGTCACTCCATCTCCCATTTTTCTGCAATTTATTGGTTAAGTTGATGTTCAGTTGTTGGTTGTTTGGCCCGTTGTTCTCTTCCGATATCTGGTAAATGTGTGTGTGTGTGTGTTTGTGTATGTGTGTGTTTGTGTATGTGTGTGTGTGTGTTTTTACCCCGGGGCTTTCCCACTTCACTAACATTTGTTAACTATCCTGATCTTTTGTGCTCTTCACCTCCCCCACCTTCTTCCCCTTCCTTCCCTCTCGCTCCATGGTTCAGTCCTATTGGTTGTTTTCATTTTTTCTTATTTGTTTGTTTGTTTTTCCCTATATCCATCATATAAGTGAGAC
>PVHY01024298.1:0-19813 GCA_004024945.1 Uropsilus gracilis
CTTTCAGAAATTACTAATGAGGTTATTATTATTAATAAGATTATTCTTCTCATTATAACTTATGTTACGATCCCAAAGGTTTGCTTGCAAGAAGCTGCAACAAGAAATGTTAACTCTTCCAAGCCAAGTGCTGAGATGGAAACAAAATGCACGGAGAGCTCTTGGGTGAATGGGTACCAAAGCTGGCACTGGGCATAGGAGTTCTGAAGACTGGTAGGGAATTAGTCCATCCTGGGTGGAAGAGAATTCTTGAAGAAGGAAATGACTGTGCAAAAAAGCAAAGTGGACACCTGTACTTGGATGTTTATTGCAGCGCTACTTAAATAGCCAGGCTATGGAAACTACCCAAATGCCCCAAATCAGACGAATGGCTGAAAAAGCTGTGGTATATGTACACCATTGCAGAATATTATTCTGCAATCAAAACCAACAAATATGAAGCATTTGTGATAACATGAATGAACCTAGAGGGAATCCTATTAGCAGAAATAAGCCAGAAAGAAAAAGAGAGAAACCAGATGGTCTCACCCATAGATGGAATAACAAACAAAAGACCAGGAAAAAGTCAAAATAAGCTGACAGTGACTCTGGGGTGGGGGGAGGAGGGAGAAAATCAGGGAAGGGAGGAGCACAAGAAGATTAAGATGAAAGTTTGCAGGTGATAGGGTTGAGGGAGAACCCCGGAGAATGCAACTGATGTAATATATTTATATGCATACACACACATATGCATATAATTTAATATATATGTAAACAACAAAATGATTAAAAAAAAAAAAAAAGCAAAGTGGTTTCAAGTAACCAGTGAGGACTTGGTCGGGCCAGCATTGGGGGAATCAAGATCAGACACTAAAAGACCTGACACAGAAGGAACTGCCAACTAAAGAAGTTCCAAACACCCCAAGTCTCTTCCCCCTTTTTGACCCCCTGGAGAGCACGCTTCTCAGCATTCTTCTCCATCATTATCTCAGCACTGTTGGGACAGTTCATTCTCTGTTGTGGGAGTTACCCAAGACACTCTAGGTTGTTTCTCACCCACTAGATGTCAGTAGAAGTCTCTACCTCTGTCAGGACCATAAAAACTGTCCCCAGGTGTCCCCAGAAATCCTCCTTCCTGTAGGATGAAATCACTTGGGTGGAAACTAGAAAGCTAAAATTCTCATCCTCCAGTCTCTCTTTCAGCTAGAGATGGCCATGGAATATGATCTTTCAGAGAGATGACCATGGAGTCTCAGACGGAAATCTGCCGGAAACGTGATCATTTTCCTGCCTTGTTTTCACTTTTGAATAAGGATAAGAACAACAGCAGACATGTACAGTCATAAGATGACATATGTTAGCAGAAATAAACCAGAAAGAAAAAGAGAAATACAGGGTGGTCTCACTAATAGGTGGGATATAGGGAAAACAAGCAAATGGACCAGACAAATTTAAAACTGTCAGCAGAACTGAAGCATAGAGCAAGAGAGGGGGAGGGGGTAAAATCAGGGGAAGGATGGGCACAAGAGATTAAGATGATTCACAGGTGACAAATAGACAATGATGTAAAAAAAAATATATATATATATATGTTTGTGTGTATACAATCAATTTTAAAAAATAAATAAGATGACATGATAGAGAGGAGGTTATGAGAATCAAAGACTCTGGACCCACATTTTTGAGCTGGTGGACCAACCTGTCTCCCCACAGGCATCCTGTTAGGTGTGGAACTTAATGCCCATCTGCTTAGCTCACCTAATATTTGCAGCTGATAATAGTTGAACAATTAAATTATACAAACATATATGGATAGCCCAGAGATTGTGGAGATCACTGAAAGATTCTAAAAAGTCAAAGGAATAATGTCATTACACCTGTATTCTAAAAACACCATTTCTCCATAAAACACAGACTTCAGGGCAAGAGGAGAGGCAGGTAGAGAACCAGAAAATATAATTAGGACAAGGCAGGCAAAAACATGATGGAACTTGGATCCACTCAAGGATAGCAGAATAAAGGCAAGGCGGGGCTGTCAGGGAATGGAGAGGTGAAGTGACCTGGTGATGGTCAGTGAAGAAGATGCATTTCTGCATCAGTAGTAGCCCAGGGAGGTCTAACAAAGGAGCAAATTGAGAAGGCCAATATTCTAGGCCAGGGAGAATTAGAAATGCTTATAGGAATGGTAAAGGCCAGAAGAATACTCTAGAAGAGGAGGATATGGTAATTTAAAAAAAAATGTCTAATTCAAAATTTGAAATTTTAATAAAATGACATTACTTATAGTAATATCAGTGAAGTATAGAATGCTTAATATACTGCTAAACAAAGGAAAAGGACATATTTTACATGTGAAGAAGCTGCATATGTTACGTGTCAAGAGCCTTCATTCACTTAATAGCACATCACAAACATCTTTTCTGTTTCATTGTTTACTCATTTTTTCCTGATTTTTTTTTTTTTACTATTACAAGCAGTTCTGAGATAAATGGTCCCCACAGCAATATTTTCCCCCATATTCCTAATTACTCCCTTAGGATAAATTCCTAGATGTGATGTTGCTGGCTTAGTGGCACGTGTAGATTTTTGGTTTTGGTTTGTTTTTTTTTTGGTTTTTTTTTTTGGCTTTTTTAAAGAGACCAGGTCTTGCTATGTTTGTTACCCAGGATAGTCCGAAACCCGTTCACTCAGGTGATCCCTAGCCTCAACCTCAGGTAGCTGGGATTACAGTCACATGCCACAATGCTCAACTATTTTTTTTTTTGAAACTAGGTCTTGCCCTGGGCACAAGTGATCCCTGGCCTTGGGCTCCCAGCGCTGGGATTACAGGTCCATGCTACTGCACCCAGCTGGAACATGTATTTTAAGGTTTTTTACAAATGTTCCTAATTCATTTTCTAGAGAGTCTATAGCAATTCCCAATCCTGCCAGCACGAGTTATAAACACCTCCTGACACATTCTCTAAAACTGCATTTATAAACTTACTCAATCTTTTGAAAATTCTATGAAATAAAAATATTAACCCCATTCCTTTCATTCTGCATTTGTTTTTCTGCTAGAATTTGTGCTGTTTATATCTTATCAGCTAGCTGTATTTTTTCCCCCCAAACTGATGATTCTTGTCCTTTGCCTGCTTTTCTTTTGGGACACATTCTTCATTGATTTGTAAGAGCGCTTTATATGCTATAAACTTGAACCTTTTTCTTTGAGCTGCACTTTTTCCTTAGTCTGCAACTGTCAATTAATTTTAGGACATTTTGATAAAAACAGATACTTTAAACAATTGGGACAGTCAAGGTTTGCACTGGCTATTGTGAGCACTGGAACAAGATGTATCCAAAAAAACACAAAGAACTAACACAGTATTTGAAAGGCTCCAGGGAGGTTGGCTGACAGAAGTTTCTAAAGGTTTCAATCCCTAAAATTGTAGCAGTGTTTGGTTATCTGAGTGGAGAGGAAGAAAGGGGAGGAGATCAGAATTCACTTGGAGTTAGATTTTGCCTATTGGTTGAGTCTGAAGTTGGACAAAGGCATTAGGATGCTGTCTGTTTTAGCAAATGTGTTGCTGAAACGATGGGCCATTTTCATGGACAAGATAAGAGGGAATGATGGGCCATTTCATGGACAAGATAAGAGGGAACGTGTTGGGAGTTAAGGGGAGGAGTCAGGGTTCCCTTGAAGCCCCAGATCTGAGTGAGAACGAGAAAAGGCTACAAGATTAGGAAATTATCTACCATTTTCTCCTAGGATTCAGAAGCATATTGCTGCAGACACATTCTCTTTCCCCTCATTTTAAAATAAGGATTATTTGTATGTTACTCTCCACAGGTTAAAGTTTCCTTATCCTTGTACTTTATGGTCAGGCACTGTTGCCCATCACGCTCAGAATCAATTTCCCATCATCTTGTCTATTTACTAGATCAAATCCACTTTAGTTCAGCCCTTCGACTTTCCACATCCTTGCCTTCTGCTTTTTTTCTCTCAGGCCATGCTGGCTTCAAAGAAGCACTGCCTTCCTGCATCCCAGGCTGTATTTAATTCCCAAAAGTAAGGTAGGAAGGAAGAAGGTTGGAAGGGAGAGAGAAACAGGGCCATACACCCGTTCAGCCTTAACAAGATCACAAGACACCCGGTAAACATCAGCGCCATCAATGAGTTACCATGGTCAGTGGTCACAGCTCAGAGTCACGCTGGCCAGAGTGGAAGGCTGCCAGGTACCTCCTGTGCTAAGCAGAGCTGCAAAGTCCACCTCTCTGTTTGCTCTCACCTGGGATATTTTCACACAGTTGCTTTGCGAGGGTCCTTTGAGTTCCCTGGGAACCCCAGAACCTCCTTATGACCCCCAATACCTCATCGTAGGGATGTCTTCACCATACAGTTGAAGGCATCATCATTCAATGGCTTGAAAACATAACAGGGTTTCAGACAGCTCTTTTAGCTCCTGCGCCCTTTCACCCAAGCATGCACTTAAAGAAAGAGCACAAGTGCGATGTCTCTGATAGGTGGGTGTACGCCAAAGAGGCTCGGGGCATACCAGAGAACTCTGGACTTGGGGCACGTGCAGACTGCATGTCTCATCTAGGCCAGCCACAAAGAAGCCAGCCAGGTAAGCTGCTCAGAGAAGCCCTCTTTTCCAAATTCAGGTTGCACGTCATCCAAGATCCTCTCACAAAGAGAAGGTATGAACTGCCTTTATTCTCAACCTAGGCTCAGGTTTGCCATTGTAAACAGAAATGTCAGGTTTTGCATGCGAACTTGCAGGTCAACCCTGGCTAGATAACCAGGGAGGAGAACCAGGGCTTTGCCCAGCGGAAAGCTAATCTGAACCTCAGTCCTTTCCTTTTACTTCAATGTCCAGAATTACCAGGCAAAGCCACACAAAGCCAGCGCTGACTATCCAAACATCAAAACTCACCCAAGCAGCAGAAAATGAGTTTGGTCTCTCAAAACAATGAGCATTTTCAGGTGTTTTTAAAATGACTCCTTTTAGATGAACGGTCTATGTTCTCAAGCAATGGTCTTGAGGAGAAAGTCAGAATCTTGCTGAAAGTGTGCTTCAAAGAAGGTGCAGAAATCAGAACTCTCACCAAGCTGCATGTCTCCACGTCTCCCGGAAGGTTATCAAACACTTTCCATAGCATCCACCCTCTAAACAGGCAACACACACACACACGAGATACAGAAAGAGAGAGGGAGAAAGGGAGAGAGACAGAGAGGGAGTGAGAGAGACAGGGAGAGTGAGGGAGAGAGAGAAGGAGAGAGAAGAAAGAGAGGCAGAGAAGGAGAGAGGGAAAGAGACAGAAGTAGGAGAGACAGGGCACAGAGAAGCAGAGACAGAGAGAAGGAGAGAAAAGAGAAACAGAAGAGAGACAGAGGGAGAGAGAGAGGGAGAGAGGGAGAGAGAGACAGAGATGGAGAGAGATAGAGAGGGCAAAAGAGAGATGGAAAGACAGAGAAAGAGAGGGAGAGGGAGAAAAACAGGGAGAGGAAGAGAAACAGGGAGAGGAAGAGAGAAGAGAGACAGAGAGAAACAGAGAAAGAGAGGGAGAAAGGAGAGACAGAAGTAGGAAAGACAGAGACACAGAGAGGCAGAGACAGGAGAGAGAAGAGAGACAGAGAAATACAGAGAGAGAAAGAGACAGAGATGGAGAGAGACAGAGAAGGGGAGAGACAGAGACAGATACGGAGAGACAGAGAGGGAGAGAGACAGACATAGAGAGACAGACAGAGGAAAAAAGAGACAGATGGAGAGACAGACAGAGAGGGAGAAAGAGACAGAGAGAATGGAAAAGAGACAGAGAGAGAAACAGATGGAGAGACAGAGACAGAGAGGGAGAGGAAGAGGGACAGAGAGACATAGAGAGACAGACAGAGGGAAAAAGAAACAGACAGAGATGGAGAGACAGAGAGAGACAGACAGAGAGGAAGAGAGACAGAGACAGGGACAGAGACAGAGACAGAGAGTGAGGGGAAGCTCACCCCAGCTGGGTGGGACTATGAGACTCTCCACAGAAATAACCAGGTTGAGCAACTCAGCCCGCTCCCGTCAAGGTGAGACGCATAATGACAGGCCGGCAGACACAGCTTACCCCGCCCCTCCATCTCCTCACCCTCACCAAGGAAGCCACTATTTCCAGCAAGACCACGGGCCTCCACCCCCTCATTTGCCAAATCAGCAAATGCCCAGCTCAGCTCTGCAGCCAGAGGCCTTTCCCCCCCAAGCACCCCAGCCGCGGCCCTCGCTGAGATGACCCAGCATTTTCCCCCCAGGGCCCAGCACCGGGCCTCCCCCGTGGCCCAGCCGGAGGGGCAACTACCTGAGACATAGGAGTAGGCCGCCAAGACGCTGCTGAGCAAAGCCATCGCCACCAGGGCTGTCACCAGCTCCGGGCTGCGGCTGAAGGGCCTCCACGTGGCATCCAGACCAGCTCCCGGAGACGCTGAGCTGGATCCGGGGGTCGCGTTCCCACTCTTCTCCTGTTCCTGTTCAGGAGCACAAAGGCAGTGATGAGAACACGTCTGCTTCCCCCAGAGGCACGTTCCAGGGCCCAGCGCCCAGCCAGCCTCCAGGGCCGAGGTCTTGTCCTCTTCGCTCCAGCTTCTGGGCTTCCAAGAAAGCGGCAACTCTCTGCATCTCCCTGTGCCCGGCCTTCCTCCTTCCTCTCCCCATCACTGCTCCTTCTCCTCACCTTGTCCTGTTTCCTGCCTTCCCCGGGGGGGGTGCCTATCAGGCACCGTCCACCATCCTCTCGGTCCCCCCACGACAAGCCACACTCAGGCTCTGCTTCCCCCGGCTCCGACTGCACCTATGTACTTTGATCAGTTTGCCTCCCACAGGTCACCCAGGGTTGTCCTTGGCAACAGGTCCGGGGCTGGCTCATCCAGAACTGCTAAGGGTTTCCGGTTCTCAAATGCTCCCCAGGACTGGAGAGCTCAGCCTGCACCCAGCCCCGACGCCTGTGACCACGCTGTGTCCACACACACACTTCCAGGCTGCCCTCTGCCAGGGCAGTCACCCTCACCCCCAGGACTTGGGGTCCCAGTGTCCTGAGGCTGGACCTCTGACTTGGGGTGCACATCTTCCCTCCCAGCTGCGGCCAGAACCTGGCTGACTCCTATTCAGGGTTGATGCAGCTGAGGCTGGGAACTGAGTCGCGGGGTGTGATGGGATGGATGGTTCAGGGAAGCCAGAGCAGCAGGAGGTTTTGGAGCAAGAACAGGTTCTCTGGTCAACAGGTTCTACAGAGGACCTGGTGAGCTACACTCCCACCCAGGGCAGAAAGGGTCTCAACAAAACTGACCAGAGCAAGGCAAGATTAAATCAACGCACAGGGAAGACAAGGTCCACGGAGTGGCCAACAGCCACCAGTGTCGTGACGGGGGTGGGTGCTTCAGCTGGCTCCAGGGAGGGCCTAGCTACTGCCGAGGGACTCAGAGGACAGGACCCCCCACTTCCGTGGTCCTTTGAGTTCCTAGCAGGTGCCAACTTGATGATACACGTGACCACGCTGAGATCAGACTGCTCTGCAAAGCTGAGGATCTCAGAACCCAAGAAGGGAGAAAAGCCTCGCGAAGATGCCTGAATGTGTAAGGAGAGGAAGCTCTTTCAGACCCAGTCCCTCCTACCCATCCCCACTGCTTCTACCACAGTGCAGGTCTCATCACTTCTGGGAGTTTGACAACAGGCTCCCCTCTGGCTCTTCTTTTTTTTTTTTTTTTATTAATATTATTTATTTTGTTCTTTAGATCACAACCATGTTAAGAGGTTTTTGGGGATACCTTCCCCTCCCTCCTCCTTCTGGTGCCCCTTGCATTCTCTCAAACCCCACTCTTTGTTGTTCACTAGTTGTGCTAAGTCCACTAGTCTCTTTCTTCGCTGTGGCGGTGTCCTTTCACTGGATGAGGGACTGTGTTGTTGGAACCAGGCGAGCCTTACTGGTAGGTTTTCAATCTTAAGCTTGTGTTGGGTGGCCAGTCTGTGTTCATTTGTGATCTGTCCATGTTTTCTTGCTGCAGGCGTCTTCTCCAATCCTATCTCCATTTTTTTTTGCCGCTTTACCTTATGGCTCTAGTGTCAGATTTAGGGGGCCCCCAGCCCCATCTGGCTCTCCTGCCCACACTTTTTTCCTGCTCAATCTAGCATCCTCTTTCAGCAAGAGGATCCTTTTTAAAAAGTACAAATCTGATCACGTCACAGTTCAACCTTTCAATGAATCCTCCTTCACACAAATGCAACTTCCACAATATCTGATGCTGCCTTTGCTCCTAATCCATTTTTTTCTTTGAGCCTAAATGTGTAGATAGCCATGCAGAGACACGAGTTTGTCTAATGCTCTAACAACACTAGATTATTTTTGGTTCCCCATCTATCCAAGGATCTTTGATCTTTCCATGCATCTCTCTTCCTCTTTCTTTTGCCTAGTAGAACCACCCCCCACCCCTTATCTGTCTGGTTAATATTTTCTTTGAGAAAGAATTAAAAAAATCTATGGTAGTCTCCAAATCTAAAGGACTCCTTTTTTTTTTTTTGCAGAAATAGAAAAACCCATACTAAAATTCATTTGAAATCCCAAAACTCCAAATAGCCAAAACAATCTCAAGAACTAAACTGGAAGTCTTAGACTTCCTGATTTCAAACTATTTTACAAAGCTGTGATAACCAAAACAATGTAGCACTGGCATAAAGACAGGTAAGTGAGATGGAGCAGAGAACTTAGAAATAAGTCTATGAAGGACGGTCTGTTCAAGAAGGATGTTGAGAAAACTGCAAAAAAAAAAATAAAAAAAGAATTTGAACTTTTCTCATCCATGATACAAAACCTTAATTAAATCTGGATCACAGACATAAACATGAGATAAAGCTATAAAAACTCAGAGGAAAACATAGGGGAAACTTCATTATGTTGAATATGGTGATGATTTTTTGGATATAAAAAAAGTACTGGCCACAAAAACAAATTTTTGGTATTAAAACTTCTGTGCATCAAAAGATACAATTGCATGAAAAGGTATATCTAGTAAGTGGTGATGTGCACCTTGTAGTCCAAGTGCTGGGAGGCAAGAGCTCTGGATTCTTAAGTTTGCTTAAGTTCACAGGTTTGAGACTATCCCGGGCAACATAGCAAGACCTGGTCTCAAAAAGGCAACTGGGCGTGGTGGCAGACACCTGTAATCCCAGCTACCTGGGAGGCTGAGGCTGGGAATCGCTGAGTCCGAGGGTTCGGGACTACCCTGGGCAACATAGCTAGACCTAGTCTCAAAAAAAAAAAAAAAAAAAAAAAAAAAAAAAAAAAAAAAAAAAAAAAAAAAAAAAAAAAAAAAAAAAAAAAAAAGAAGAACTGTTACAATTCAAGGACTTCACATTTCTCCAAAGAAAGACGTAGGAATGATCAACAATCACAAGAAAAAGCTGCTTAGGGGTACTAGTCATGAGGGAAAGACAGATCAAAACCACAATGAAATACCACCTAACACTTATTAAGATGGCCACTCCATAAACAACAACCATACAAACAAACAGGAAATAACATGTTGGAGAAGATGTGCAAAACTGGAACCCTTGTGGGAAGGTAAAATTGTGCAAACGCAACGGGATAGCAGGTGGCAGTGCTATCAAAATAAAATATCCACCTACCACAGGATCCACTCCTAAGTATCCACCCAAACACTGCAAGTAGGAGACTGAGTAGATTATTAGGCAGCGTTAGTCACACTATCTTAAAGGTAGAATCAGCCCACATGTCAACACGTGTATGAATGGAGAAATAAAATGGGAGAGAAACACAATGGAATTTTATTGAGTCTTTAGAAGGGAAGAAATCCTGACACAAGCTACATGTGTCTGAATCTTGAGGACATTGTAGTGGATGAGAAAAACCAGTCACCAGACACAACTCTGATCTCACTGACTCCTAAGTAGCAGTCGGAGTCTTAGGAGCAGAAGGGAGTGTGGTGACTGTCAGAGATGGGGGAGGAGAGAAGGGAGAGTCATCTTTTCATGGGTGCAGGGTACAAAGTTTCAGTTTGCAGACAAAAGTGTTCTGGAGAGGGAGGTGGGGAGGTTGCACAACCAGGAGAAGGTATCCAAGGCCATTGACCTTTAGCTGACTTTCCTGCCCCTGTAAACTAAAACCTTTGCTTTTTAATCTGCTTTTTCGCCATAGTTGAAAATAACCATAGTGATAAATGTAACATACTGATAAAACACAGCCATGAACTTAGAAGGTTACTTCATTTAGAGACTCTTAACTCCTCATTTTAAACTAACAGGGATGATAGCGGTTTGAGTCCTTTGAGGGATATTAAAACTGAAGTCCACACAATTCTAATTTTCGAGCCACGACCAGGACTTTCTTTTCAATGAAAGAGGCTATCTCTCATTTATTAAAATTGGCTAGTAAGCAATTTTAACCTGGATCATGGGTAGATGAGTAGAAAAATCTGCTGTCAAGAAATACAAAACTGGTTTTGTGAAAAATAGAATGAAAATTCATGATGGAAAAAGAAAGTTGACGGTAGGAAAGCTCCTAATTCTTCAGGTTCTTTTCTTCTGGAGACAGAAAAGTATTCTTCTCCTACAATACCTATGATATAGTAATTGACATCATCAGGGTTGTCTTATACAGTGAAGAGGCATCGTATAAACCCTCGTTAAGTCCAGGTTCTTTGCCCCACGTGAAGGAAGGCTGGAGCTGGACAGGGAGGAAAACCTAGAGAGGACTGGGGGAAGGAAGGGCGGAGAGAGAGAAGAGGGTCTGGAAGAGGCACAAGGAGCGGAGAGATACGTGAAGAAGCTGCACTTGCTTCTCAGCCTTGGACTTTTCCCAGGGACTGAGGGGGGCATGAAAGGAGACACCTGAAAGAGAGATGTGGGTGAGAGGCCCATGTTGACGTTGGCAGAGGCAGCCTTTACTTTGACTTGTATTTTCATTCTGTTTCTTTGTCCCAAACCTGCCTGGTCCTTTCTGCCCCTGTTCCCTGGGCCTCTGTCAGAAGGAGCCTTAGTCTGTAGCAAGCTTCTGGGCCTCCGCGGCTCTGCGTTGGGGTAACCCTGCTTGGCCAGGCATGGACCATACGAGGATGGATCCTTTTGGGTGCTTGACCTGGAAATGGCTCTTCCTCTTTCTCTTGTATTCAAGTTCTGTTCCACTGAAGGCCTCGTGCACAAGAGTCTGTTTTGCCTTGATGAGGTAGGTGGCAAACCCATTTAGTGCAGGCAGGTTTGGGGGCGCCAGGGGGTCCCCACACCCTGTCACATTTCCTCTTAGACTAAATGGTCAATATCATGCATTGTATGCTCTCGCACGGGCTCATTTTAGAGATAGCCTTGTTCCCAGGGCAGTGAACTCTGATGTTCTGGAACCCCGAGTGCCCTCACTTAGCATGAGCACAGCCATCAAATGTACAAAGCGAAAGGTGTCTGGTGACTGTCCATCCCAGGGTGCATTTCCCAGGAGCTGTCCCGCTGTGAGTAGGCAGAGCCACCCAGCGGGTGACCACCGTGCATGCAGAGGCTGGTAAGAAATCCCATGATCCTCCAGCTACCTGAGGCGAGGGGTGCTATCAGGAGCAGAGAGCTGGCTGAGAACAGCTCATCCCTGATGGGGTCGGTCACAGCAGTGGAGGCTCTGGCGCTCAGCTGGCCTCTCGGGCTCTGGAGCGACAGAGAAGTGACGCACACACACAAATCAAAAATAACCCACAAATTGCAGCATCATTGCATGCCTGTGGGATTGCACCCTGCATTAGGCCTTGTGGCATGGGGATCTCTTTGCACAGACGCCCCAGCGGCGTCTGTCTGGACCCCTCAAGCGACAGAAGGGCGTTCTCTGAGAGAATAAGGTATCCCCAGGGCTTCCTGTGGAAGACTAGACAGAGGGGACCCCGGCCCCCCTCGTCACAGCAGAAAGGGAAGCGCAGGGTGAAAGAGCGAAGACACGCGTTTCCGCTTCCCTTCGGTCAGCCAAGGTCCACAACAAGGGCTCCAGTGGGATGTGGCTCCACAGCCCTGGGGAGGCTGCGCCCGGCCTCTTTGGAACGGGAAAGGAGGGATCCGCTGCTTCCCAGAGCCATGTTCAGTCAGGCAATGGAGCCACGTCTCCCACAGCTCTCTGAGGGCATGAAAGCTGCAGTGCTGACGTGTGGGTGCCCACAGCTGTGCCTCCCTTCTGCACGCCCCAACTATGCTCAAAGCCAGTCTGCGGGCCTCCTAGAATGCCTGGGGCCCATGTGACCCCTTCATGCTGTGAATCATGAGGGAGTGTGAGGTGAGTCACAGCACCAGGATTGTGGAGCGCGCCTGCTCCCCACACACGCACACACACATATGTGCGCACATGCATGCACACACATGCACACATATGCGCATGTGCGCACACGTGCGTTTGCGCACATGCACGTACACGCATGCCGCACGTGCACGTACATGCACACACGCACACAGACACACACTCCTCCCCAGTCACTATGTCCCGCCAAGGGTGGCAGCGTCTGCTCGTCAGGTCACACTGTTACAGGTCGTGGTCCCAGCTGCCTCACCAAGGATCTGGAGCAGCTTTCCACCTCCGTTTCCTGGGGAAGGAAGTGAGGACGAAGGAAAGGCCACTTGGTCACAGGGCTGGTGGTTCTTTAGAGACTCTCACGCCAAGGTTACCCTCCAGCCAGCAGCAATCAAAGCCAGGCGCTGGGCCTGCCCTCAGCGTGGCCACACACAGTCTGAGCTACAAAGGCCTCCGTGGAAAACCAGTGCCCGCATCACTGGACACGGAGAGGAGACACATGACTCTGGAGAAAGGACCACAGAAAGAAGCCCCGGCTGTCTCTGCAGGACGGATGGACACCTGCAATGACAGCCAGCACGTCAGCCTGTCAGCTGCCCGGCTTCCTTTGCTCCTGCAACCTTCCCTGGCAGCCCTTGTTGCCAGGGAACAATGGCTTCAACAAGCCATTTCCAGGGACACATCCTGAGCTGGAGGAATGCCACCTCGGAACCCAGGCCGTGAGCTCCCAAAGGGCAGGAAGCACCTCTCCTCTGTGTTCCCAGAGCCCCCTCAGGGAGCGCACAGGGTGACGGTGAGGGACTGCAAAGGACCCCCTCAAAAATGCCACCCTCCAACCAGAGCCGTCCACCCCGCCTCTCTGAGCCCCAGGCAGCATGTACTCAGCTCACCTGCTATGTCCTTCTCACCCACACGCTCTCGCCACAGCCCAGCTGCAAAAATGACGTGATCTCACCTCTAGCCTGGACTTGCCTCTGCCCTCCCTCCACACACAGGCCCAAGCCCAGGCCCCCTCCAGCCATCACCTGCTTGTTTTCCTGTCAACATCAAGTGTCCTCAGGACACACGTCAATCTTGTGTTATTGGGCTGGTGTCATCGCATCTTCTCATTCCCAAGAGAAAATGCACCAAGTCTCTACCTCTTTTTTCCAGCTGCCTCTTCTAGCCTCACCCTCTCTTCTTCCCATCATCCTGGAGAAAATCCATGGGAACCTACATAAATGTCTTCTACCTGATCCATCTCTTACTCCATCCTGTCTCTCCAAGGAATTTTTAACCTGTGCTTGTCATCAAATCACTTCCTAGCAGACTTTATTCCATCAGTATTTTGACCTCCTTTTCACTTCCCTTTTATGACTTGTATCTAGAAAACATCGAGTCCTCAATACTTAACAGGAAAAGGGCAAATGATCCATTTGGAAGATGGACAAAGTCATGAAGAGACGCTTCACCAGATGATGTACACAGGTAGTAAATAAGCTCAAGAGAAGACAGTTGGCATCCTCAGTCACCAGGAAAATGCAAATAAAAATCCCCATGAGGTGCTCTACACAGCAAAATGGGTAAACTAAGAATAGCAATAATGCCAAATGTTGACAAGAATGTGGAGAAACTGAAGTACTCATTCATTCCTACTCTGGAAAAAGATTTGGTAGTTTCTTAAAAAAAGTAAACATGCAACTCATTTAAACCAGCAATGGTATGACACCTGGGCATTTAGTCCAGAAAAATAAGGCTTCATATCCACACAAAATACCTGT
Source organism: Uropsilus gracilis (assembly GCA_004024945.1). Taxonomy (NCBI): domain Eukaryota; kingdom Metazoa; phylum Chordata; class Mammalia; order Eulipotyphla; family Talpidae; genus Uropsilus; species Uropsilus gracilis. The sequence goes on from PVHY01024298.1 coordinate 14,019, forward strand.
ACATAGATATTTAGAACAGTTCCTTTAGCAACAGCCCCAAACTGAAACAACCCAGATTTCCTTCAACAGGTGAACATTGAAACAAGTGGTGGTACATTCAACCATGGACTACTACTTAGCAAGGAAAAATAAACTACCGATATAGACAACAACTTGAGTATCTCCAGAAAATTATACTCCATGAAAAACTCAATCCCGGAAGGTTGAGTAGTGTATGGTTTCATGTATAGAACATTCCTGAAATGTGGAAAGTATAGAAATGGGAAACGAATGACTTCAGGGACTGAGTGATTTCAGGGGCTGAGTTGGATCAGAAGGAAAGCAATTGTAGCTATGAAAGGGCACGGAGGATTCTCTTGGTGCTAGAAATGTCCAGTATCTTCTATCAAAGTCAACCAGCTGGTAGAGATAATTGTGTGATCACTTTGCGTGATGTTATCATTAGGAAAACTGAATAAATGGAACATGGAATCTCTGTGTTCTTGAAACTACATGTAAAGATAAAATTATATCATCCCCCAAACGTAAATGCATGTTCTCCAGAACATCCTGAATCATAACCTTCACCTTAAAGTCTGAGCATTAATCTAGAAGACTCACGAAGGATATTGAGGGAAATTAGTCATCTCTCTGGAGGAATGTCGAAGAGATGGAGAATGGTTCATCTGAGGAAATCTTGAGGAGACTGTGGGAGTGTTCTTTGTCCAGAATACAAAGGAGAAATCAGATTCAGCTTGTTGGCAACATGAAACAGTATGTAGGTTGATGTCGAGCAAAGGTCTCAAGTGTCAAAACTGATCGGGCCTGAATTTAAGCTCAGGCTCCACCATTTTTTATCTTGAAGGCTGGACCAGTTGGTTAACCTCTCTGACTCTGCTTCCTCATCAGTCAAATCAGACTAACATTTCCCACCTCTACCTGGAAAAATAACAACCGCTTCAAGTATCTTCCTGAGAAGAAAGTCAATGCAGAGAAACAGTTCAGCACAGGTGGCAGGGGACAGAGACGCGGACATTTGCTACAATAGACGACAAAGTCAAAAGCATAAAAATCCTGAGCTGGATGACTTTAAAAGGACCCGATTAGTTGAAGGAAGGCCCTGCAGGATGGGCGCATGCGTCATCCCCAGATGGAGAACAATGATCAGGGACAAGGGAAGGCAGTGAGGGTGGGGGTGGTGGCACCTCACAGGAGGCAAGGTCACTAGGAAGAGTCTGGAGCCATGGAGACCTCAAATAATGGGAACGGACAGAAAGCATGGAGAGGCGGGCTCTCCTGGGAGAGACGCCAGTACTCACAGGTCATTGGTGTGGACACAGAGCATGGAAGATTCCAGCCACATACATGTGCTCCATGAAGGGCACTAGAAGACTTTGGATTTTAGGAATACTGGAGAGGAAAGAATACGGGTTGCTAAAGTGGGGTTGAGTGTGGACATTGGACTGGTGGCATCTCTGGGAGATCCAGGTGGAAACCCTATCTCCCTCCTCATCCCACATCAGCGTTGGCTGGACTTTCCTGTCAGCTGCGGCAGTTGTGTGATGGGCAATCAGAACCACCTTTTTCATCCCTTGATGCCTGAATGTCTAGAAGCAAAAGCTGGGGTCCCTGCCTTATGTCCTCCGACCTCCAGCAGTGAAGGCTTAGCTCTTTTCCAAATGAGCAGTGGATCTGAGACTGGGAGAAGCCAGGCTGTCCTCAAGTTGCATTGCATCAAGCAAAAGATGACTCACTCTTACACTGCTGGTGGGAATGCCAACTGGTCCAGCCACTATGGAAAGCAGTGTGGAGGACCCTCAAACTACTGAAGATGGAACTACCAATTGATCCTGTGATCGCCTTCTGGGAATCTACCCAAAGGAGACCTCAATGCTTGTACAAAGGGACACCTGTGCTCGGATGTTTACTGCAGCACAATTTATAACTTCAAGGTCCTGGAAGCAACCTAAATGCCCTAAAACAGATGACTGGATGAAAAAGATGTGGTATATATACACAACGGAATATTACGCATCAATTAAAAATGATAACTTTGATGATTTTATGATAACATGGATGGACCTAGAAGAAATCGCTTGAGCAGAAACAAGTCAGAAAGAAAAAGAAAGAGGTCAAATGGTTTCACTAATACAGGGGATATTGAAAAAAACAAACAAAAGGTCAGGAGGAAACGTCAAAACAAGTTAACAACCAAACTAAAGAACACAAATGGGGGGGGGGGAGCAGTCAGAGAGGGGAGGTGGTGGGTGATCCCCAGGGAAAACAAAGATGTGAAATATATATATATATATTATTTAAATTTTTAAAAAGTTGAGTGTTCACAGCTGCCAGCTTCAGCCTACTCTGAGGAATAGTTTCAGTGAAATAGTCATGTCTGAGAAAGCTACGCTGGGGGAAGATTGCACAGTAATTCAAGCAGCGTGGGCAACACTTAGAGTGTTGGCCCGGATGGCTTTAATCAGGTGCCGTCTTCAGAATGAGAACAAGAGATTGAAGACGTTTGGTGAAATCTGTCACCAAGGCTCTGGACTCTGCCGGCTCGCTGCCCAGCGCCAGCTGATTTCTGTAGACCCCCAAGCACATGCACAGAGGAATGGAGGACCCACTGTCAGAATGCGGTGGACCAACCGACCAGCCCAGAGAGGAGACGCCGGAGCCCACGTCCACGGCCTCCGAGACCCTGGCAGCGTCCAGGGGTGAGGGCAGGAGGGGGTGGGAATCCAAAGGGGTTATGGGACCCCGAGACGCAAGTCACAAGCTGCTTTCCATCAAGGTCACAGCTGGGTGTGGCAGGCAGCGTGGCCCCCGCTGACACCTGGCGTTTGCTGCAGTCTCAGGTCAGGTGCGGTGTTAGACAAGAAGGAGCCCCTGGGAGCAGACAGGGGTCAAGGTCACCCTGAAGACCACATGGCACGGAGGACCAGGCCTTGTGGACAGAAGAGTTGATTTGACTCTACAGGCCTAAGAAACATCCAACGACTAGAAGCCAGAGCCACTCCTTAGGTGGTAGGACAGACATACAGTCCAAGACATCATCTTGAAAGCCTAACGTTTTGTTTGTTTGTTTGTTTAGAGACTAGGTCTCACTATGTTGCCCGGAGTAGTCCCGAACCCGCAGACTCAAGTGATCCCCAGCCTCAGCCTCCCAGATAGCTGGGATTACAGGCGCCTGCCACTGCGCCCGGCTGCTTTTTCAAGCCCAGGTCTTGCTGTGTTCCCCAAGGTAGTCTCGAACCTGCAAACTCAAGGCCTCTTTGCCTCCCAGTGCTTGGATTACTGGTGCGCACCACCAAGCCCAGTTGCTTTTTCGAGACTAGGTCTTGTCTCGCTATGTTGCCTGGGGAACGGCAGACTCTCGTTAGCTGGGGTACCCTGGAGTCAAATGATCCCCAGCCTCAGCTTCCCAGGTAGCTGGGATTACAGGCACACGGCATCACGCCCAGCTATTTTTTGGAACTAGGTCTTGCAATGTTGCCCCGGGTGGGTCTTGAACCCGTGGACTCAAGCGATTCCTAGTCTCGGCCTCCCTTCCTAGGCTGGGATTAAAAATGCATGCTACTGCTGCCAGCTCTTCTTTTCTCTCCAGTATCCCTAACATCCTCAGTCTTCCAGACACTCAGGCTCAAAATTGGGGTCAGCGTGGACCCTTCCTCTCCACTGCTCTGAAAAGTCTAGCTCCTACCCTCTCCCACTTGCCACCAGCCTAACTCAGAAATCCCTCCTCGTTCTTCTCCTCCAACTTCAGAGTCACCAGACTGAACATTCAGAAAGAGCATCCTCAAAATACCACCGCCCCAGTCCAGACGTGCCGCAGACCCACAGCCCCTCCAGAGTAACATTTAAGTCTGTGCCTGACAGGCATGGTGGCACACGCCTCTAATCCCAGCCTAGGAAGGGAGACTGAGACTAGGAATCGCTTGAATCTGTGGGTTTGAGACCCACCCGGGGCAAAATAGTGAGACCTAGTCTCAAAAAGTAGCTGGGTGTGGTGGCATATGCCTGTAATCCCAGCTACCTGGGAGGCTGAAGCTGGGGATTGCTTGAGTCCGTGGTACCCCAGGCAACATGGGCCTGTGATTCTCCAGGCAACATAGTGAGACTCAGTCTCAATCAATCAATCATCAATAAATCTGCACCTGTCTATTCAAGTCCCAATGGGGTCTTCCCAGCCTCCCTTTCCAGCACAGCCCAGGCTCCAGACACACAGAAGGACTCTCTTCTCCAGTCACTCTACCCAGGTCTAGCTCTGGTTTTGCTCTGCTGAGAGCACTTCTCTGCATCCTTGCCCTTCTGAGCCCTGCCCATCCTTCAAGATCCATGTCACCTCCTGAAAGAACATTCTCTGCTGGCGCCCAGAAACCTGGGTGGCACTTTGGCAAACAATGTAAGAATGGGTTGTTTATAATTGCATTAGTCTACTTAAATTCTTTTTTTTTTTTTTTTTTTTGGACACTAGGTCTTGCTATGTTGCCCGGGGAACCGCAGACTCACGTTGCCTGGGGTTCCCTGGACTCAAGCGATCTCCAGTCTCAGCTTCCCAGGATTACCGGCCTACGCCACCACGCCCAGCTATTTTTTGAGACTTGGTCTCCCTATGTTGCCCCAGGTGGGTCTCAAACCCACAGACTCAAGCGATTCCTAGTCTCAGCCTCACCTCAGAGGCTGCAATTAAAGACATGCATCGCCACACCCATCCCTACTTAAATTCTTTAAGCATCAGGATCTTTCATCAGATTCTCCTCCAGGAAGGAGATACAGGGAGATCCAAGAATATAAATAGAGTTGGGCCATTGCTGTATAATAGTGTTAGAAGAAATGTAACAAAGTGTAGGGGGTAGCTTTGCAAAGAGAGACTGGGTGTCAGCCTGTGATTGTGGTCACTAAGGGCATTTGGGAAGGATGTGAGGATGGACGTGTGAGGTGACCTGATCAACAAAGGACACGCAGGCAGGAAAAGCCATGGCTGAATCCCAGAAAGATCCAGCCTTCCAGTGACAGCTGGAGAAGAGACTGTCACGGAGGTTGCAGGAAGTCATCAGACACAATCGCAGCACTCGTCCCACACGGGGCTCGAGTGATGCTGACCCTCCTGTGTGACTTTCTCCCTAGAAGTGCAAGTAGGACAGGACATGCTGGCAGATGCGTGGGTCCGTAGTCCAGGCCATTGAAGCAGGTGGCCCATTTGCCATCTCATTCCCAGCGAAGGCTTCCATCTGCCACCAGTGGCCTTGGAAGCCAAGAGAGCACAGGTATTTACCAAAGTGAAGGCCTAGCGGAAATAACACCCAAGCGAGGAAAATGCAAAGGGCAACAGCAAGCATTCCGTTCATTCGAGTCTTTTCTATTTTGACGTCTCAGTCCTCGGCTAACTCTGATTACAATAATCAGAATCAGGACGTGAGCACAGAAACCCGGAGAGGGTCAGTGGAGGGAGTCAGTAGTTCTGACAACAGCAAGTCAGGAGGCCCCAGGGGGTTCCTTGGGGAGCTGGAGGAAAGGAACATTCTAGGCCAGGGTGTGACAGCCTTTCTTGGCAGGAACGGGGTGGCTCCTTGGAGAAGGGATAGCTTCTACCTGAGGCCTCCTGGGCACTCTTCACCAGGGGGAAAGCACCCACAGCCCACAGACCTGCTCTGTGCCAATTCAATGCCACTGCACGCAGCTCAGCCACGGAGCACCGGAGAGGTGAAGACCCGGAGTGATTTATCTTATCCTATATTATCTTATCCTATCTTATCTTATCTTACCTGACAGCCACAGGTCAGTCCCCTCCCTCCCCCCACCCCTCAACCCCC